>JAEQBA010003339.1:1488516-1680480 GCA_019434445.1 Phalangium opilio
AGAGTTAAAGACAAAAACCAGCGGTTTGTGGTCAGTCACAATGGTAAAGGATTTGCCAAAAAGGTAGATATGAAACTTTTCGCAGGCCCAAACAATGCCTCGATGTGAGAGTAAATCCTCTCGGAGGACGTTAAGGTTCGGCTGGCAAAAGCGATGACCAGGCGCTTCCTTTGTCGGTCAACTTGAGTGAGAATGGCTCCCAAGCCGACCGGACTAGCGTCGGTGTATACTTCGGACGGTAAATTTGGGTTAAAGAAGGCCAGGCTGCGTGCGGAGGTCAGTTCGGCCTTTATTTGCTTAAATGCCTCGATTTGTGGTGTCTTCCATTCGAAGATGGCTTCTGCCTTGGTAAGGCGTCGTAGAGGTTCAGCCAATGTGGAATAATGTGGTAAGAAGCGAGAGCAGAATGTTACCATCCCTAAGAAGCTACGAACTTCTTTCGCTGTTTTCGGGGGAGCAGCATGGACTAATGCTGTTACTTTGCCAGGGTCCAGTTGTAAACCTTGGGCACTGATGATCATGCCAAAAAAGGAGAGTGAGGTCTTGTTGAACTCACATTTTTCTTGGTTTAGTGTTATCCCGTTTTCCGAAATAGCCTTTAGGTTGTCATCCAAGGTTTTATCATGAGCGGCCTGATCAGGTCCACCCAAGGCAATGTCGTCCGCCAGATTTAGCGTGTGAGGTATGTGTCGTATGACTTCGTGGATGGCGTGTTGGAAGACCTCGGCGGCAGATGAGATGCCAAAATTCTAACGCTTGTATCTATAGATCCCGTTGTGAGAGGCGAAGGTGGTTATGTGCCTTGATGATGGGTCTAATTCCAGTTGATGATAACCACTGCGTAAAAAAGATGGTACTGCTATAGACCTAGCTTCTACGTTGTGTCACTGTGTAAAAAGTACTCATGAAGTATATGTTATTTTCGATAAATATCAGAAACTGTCGATTAAATCTCACGAAACAAGTCGACGCTCAGGCAAGGCATCTCTGAAGCAAGTACTTTTGACAGAGGAAACGGTTCTTCCATCCAGAGATATGATTATGAAGAGTGATGATAATAAACGTGAATAAATTAAAGCCCTCTGCGATTTTTCACAATATCCATCTTATTGGTGAGGAGCAATGTTTGTTTCAGCCCGAAGAGTCTGGCGTGACGATTATTAGCTATCTTCTTAAACTCCACGGAGAAGGAGGAAAATCTCATATTCAAGTTACAGCGGACGATACAGACATTTTTCTCCTCCTGATTTACTTTGTTTGTAAGTACAAGATAAAAGCAACAGTCTCCATGAAGAAGTTTGATGGGCGGGTATAAATAAAACCGTTCCAAATCTAGGTGATAGAGCACGGTCGATTTTGAAATTTCATGCGCTAACTGGGTGCAATTCAGTTTCTTATCCTTTTGGAAAGGGTAAAGTTATTGCCTTAAAAACGTTGTTTAAAAGAAACATTGACTTCGCCTCAATTTGCGATGAGGACGTCTCAGCAGAAACTTACATAATTTCGTGAAAAGCAGCATACATGGAGGTAGCAAAGAGACAGACATGAGCGCATTAAGGTTTAAAACTTTTAGCTGAAGAATTAAGGACCCACCAAAAATTAAATCTCTTCCACCCCCCAATGAAGCCACAATTCAGCATATTAAACGTGCTCGCCTTCAAGTAATGACTTGGTGTGCTGCTGACTAGCCTAAACCTCCAAAATTAGATATTAGTAGTTACGGATGGCAGATAGACAAAGACGTTCCTGTACCGATTTTGGGAACATCAGCTGTAGTCCCTGAAGGATAACTTAAAGTAGTTGCTTGAGTGAAGGAAAACGATGCACCTGTAATTCCTGAGGTTTATCGTGTACATCATACTGCAAGTGGGAAGGCAGTGTTAACTGTGAAAATCCAAATTCAACAAGCAACCCCGTAATAGAATTTGATGAGGATGAAGGGGATGATGAATAAAAATATTGTTTGAATTAACTTATAATAATTGAAGTTGTTATTACTAAGTGTGTCCTGAAGAAAGTTTAAATTGTTTTATTTTGCTAAATGTTTCACAAACCTTATAATTAGAGTGAAATTAAACGAAAAATATACACTTTTTTGGATAAAAGCCAAAACACCTTTAAATTAACTGCTTAATTAAGATTAAAACTACACTAGCCGTTGGTAGAGCTCCATGTTTTCTACTCCACACTTAATTTAAATTAAATTATATTTAAAGTACATTAATAGGCCCGAAATTCAAAAGTTTAGGGTAAAATAAGAATCAAAAACTCCACAAAAAATTGCAATTAAGGTGAATTATATATTGAAACTCATTTATAACCTAAATTAATACTACCGAAACACAATTTTACGTTAATTTAAGCTTAATAAACTGTAATTAACGTGAAATTAAACCAAAAATGCGCATTTTTTGGAGAAAAATTCAAAAAACTTTTAGATAAACTATTTGATTAAGATTAAAACTGGCCAAGCCGTTGGTAAAGCCCAATGTTTTCCATTTCACACTTAAGTTAATTTAAATTATATTTAAAATACATTAATTGCCGTGACATTCACTATTAGGTTACGATAATGAATGTGCGACAAAAATATTAAACGGCACTAAGCGTTGCTATAAGGGTAAAAAATTTGAATAAGTTATTTTTAAGCTTAAACCACGCTCAAAATAAGATTTAAACATCACTAGTTGTTCGTACAGCTCCATATTTTTCCAATTTCACTTTCAAATTAATTTAAATATTCATTAAAATACATCAAAAGCGCATACATTAAAATTTTAGGTTAATTGCATTTAATGTTAATATTTTATTAAAACTTGTATTTTAAACAAAACCAACACTAGAGAAACATGATAAACCGATAAATTGAACTTAATCAAGTAAAATTAAGGTGAGAACTTTGCAGTTAAGGAAAATTTCTTGTTGGAACTCATTTAATAAACAGCATTAACACTTTTAACTATATTTAACGTAAAATTAATCGAAAACAACAGGTTTTTTGGGTGATTCAGAGATGTACGTGTTCCTTGTAACAGTAGATTCCTTGCAGTCGAAATTACCTGAGTGGTTTTGGTCTAAACCGAACCGTTACAGAGTTACAAGGCCTTAAACTCCGCGCAAATTTAGGCCCTAATACCATCTTCAGACGGTGCGTGAAATCTTTGTCTAATAAGACATAGCTTGTTTAATTCTCCTGTTACTTTTGAAAAACAAAAACAAAGCGATTGTAGAGCGATTTTAGTTTAACGAAATTCAGGTTTTCTAAAGAAACTCACAATATCTAACAATTCCACTCACTACCTTTCTCAAACAAGCTTTGGTTTTAAAAGAGAAACATTTGAAACTACACAAAAAACCTCATTTAGCACATCTCATTAAGAGGATATCCCCTTACAAAAATCTTCTTTAGAACTCTTTATAAAATTCCTTGGAAAATTTTCTTGGAAATCTCAAAGGCGTTCCTTGGGAAATTGGGGAATATTGGCCTCTTTTTCTTTGGAAATTGCTTAGGGAATATCTTTGGAATTTTCTTCGGAAATATCTTTAGAACTTTCGTGGGAAATAATTTTGGAATTTTCTTGGGAAATACCTTTGGAATTTTCTTGGGAAATACCTTTGCAATTTTCTTGGGAAATACCTTTGCAATTTTCTTGGGAAATACCTTTGCAATTCTCTTGGGAAATACCTTTGGAAAAACATTCAAAGACCTTAAAAAACAGAAGTGTCCGACCCCACAGATAAAAGTTCAAAAGTATCCGACCCCACAGATTAAGAGGTACCGCAACCCACATCACCCCGACATTTTAGAGATGAAACTAAAGCATAAAAGCTCGGAGTTTCTATAAAGTCTCTATGGCTCAGTGGTAGTGTGTCTTACTGCTGTACTAGCGACCCAGGTTCAATTCTCGGGTGCGATGTGAAAATATTTTAATGAAAGTAAAATCTCTAGCTGAGCTCAGCTACCACTATTGGTGGGTTGAGGTACTATCAAGTTCCTTTTAAGCTAAAATCTGACGATAACGAGAGCAACAACCCCGGCCACTACTACTACTACGGCTCGGGGTCAAACTATAGAACCTATCGTACGAAGTGGCTAAAAACTATGTTTGTGCCTAGCAGGTGTGCGGGGTCAAGAAAAATGGCGACTTCAAACCTATAACAAGACTAGGATTCCAGCGGCCTTATGGTTCAAGAACGAGTTGCGCGGTAGCGATCTTAATATAGATCATTCCGATGTAAGACACGGGGATAAAACTCTTCCTTCGATCTCGGTTTTTTAGCACCACCGCTGTAGTCATTTTGTATCATGGGAGTTATATATTTCCGATGATGAGGATTGCCTACCCCCTTTTTACGTCAAATTTCCATAGCTCTCTATACGTCCTCCCAGTTAACTCTAAAGTTTTCACTGAGCAAACAAAATGCATTGAATTAACGTCACAGCCATTACAGTTCATTTAAAGGGAATGCGAATTTACAATATCATATCATATTTTACCACGAAAGTAGTATTATGTTACACATCCAAGTCTCTACTTTCAAAAAATCAAGTTTTTAAAATCCATTGAAAAGTCACGAAAACTCAGTTTCGATATATCATTAATTTTGTCTTGTCGAGCTTGTTGGCTCGTTTGATGACATCACTATGGCGTAGGGAAAAAAGTGCTGGAATCCTATACGCGTCCCAAGCTTCTCGCCAGTCTAAACTCTGGGTCTGATAGCAGAGACAGTGGCACCATCTCACGTGAAAAATATATCTGTGACGTCAACCTGAGGGGAAACGTTTTAGCCTTTCATAAAAAGTGGATTTCAAATAATTTCATATGAAGCATTTTCAAATGCATATTGCCAAATAACCAGAAATCGGAGAATTAAAAGATTGATATTTTTGAATTCACATAAATTATTTCTTTCTTTTGTTATATAAATCAGAGGTTTTTCAAACGAAGCCTCTCATTCACTTTACGGCAAGGAAAGGGAAAAGTGGGCGAGACAAAACTTTTCCCGAGATTTTTCGAATTCAATTCGCAACTTCTTGTTTAGTTGAGAAACGTCACTTTATCTATTATTATTATGCAGTTGTTTACGATTAATATTTGTTGGCCTATATTTAACATTTTTTATTACATTTCAAATACTTTGTTAAAATAACTACATTACTCTATAGAGCACTAACTAACTAGAAGTACCCAATAGGTGTTTCAAGCGGTATGTTATCGATTGGGCGTGTTAAGGTAACAGCATTGTCCAAAACGGCTTTTTCATAAACGCGTTTGCCATTATAGCCATTTCTCGTTTTAGCGCATTTTCATTACAGCGTTTATATCTTGAGCGTACGAAAGTACGCCTTTTCCAAAATATTGTGGTTTATCTTCATTAACTTCCCAAAATAATTTGCCTTTTCCAAAATATTGTTCTTTATCTTCATTAACTTCCCAAAATAATTTGCCTTTTCCAAAATATTGTTGTTTATCTTCATTAACTTCCCAAAATAATTTGCCTTTTCCAAAAAATTATATTTTATATTTACTTCCGATATAACATTACTCCTTTTTGCATAATATTGTTCTTTGTCCTATATACTTAATACAATAGATAAATCCCTCCCTATCAATCACAGTTTGGGCGGAAAAAGCAACCGCTGTTTTGGGAAATAGCGCTGTATTGAGAAACGCGGAAACAGCAACCGCGGTTTTGCTTGTACGCGGTTTTGCAAACCGCTGTTTTAGGAACCGCTTTATTCCAAAACGCTCTTTTGAAAACCGCTCAACTACCCGTGAACCGTTTCAAGCATGCACATCATATTGTACAACAGGTAAACAACCAATATTCTTGGCCTGCACCAAGATTTGTAAGTTTTAGGGGGATGTTGGAAACAATGAGACCAATCGTTGTCGTTAGTAATACATACAGTTGATAGGAATCATTGTGCTCCCATAGCCCCCATGTTAATTTCTATGCGGGTTTTGTGTGACAGGCTTAAGTACTATCCGTCACGCCATAAGCACCATAATTACCCCTGATAAGTAAAACACGCCCGTTGGACTAATGTAACCAGCATGTTCACCTGCGACCTATACAAGTTAGGTATATGCGACGCCGTGCGGCCTTTTTTGTCCCAACTTTTTTAGCCAATGGGAGACGTTTCCCAGAAGTCTGACCGTTATCCATCATTGTTTAATATATGACGCAACAAAAATAATGTATTAAGTTACAACCCTAAACCTACACTAGCGCGCTTCAAGGTAGCCATTACACCAACACTGGTCCGTGGCCTACAAGATATCAGTAGGGGAGGTCTGAATATGAGCCTCCGCGGACGATTTAAAGTTTCAAATGAGTTCAAGAGGCCGCCTCCTTCGTTTTTTGGGTGAAAATGCCGGTTACATTAGTCCTATGGCCTTGTTTTACTTATCAGGGGTAATTATGGTACTTATGGTCACGCTTAATAATTCTGGAGTCTTTCTAACTGTGATATCATTGGGTGATAGCAACGAGAGTTGCTAGGCGAGCAAGGTGCAAAGCACAGCGAGATAGATTATTCGCTATGTAAAATCTGTCACACATAATGTTTAGTCTAGCTCTTCCCACAAAATCCGCTTTGAGTCGTTGGAAAGTGGCTACACAATAATTCCTATTAGCTGTAGTGTTCTTGGTGTTGAAAGCTGCGACCATCTTATGTCGTAAGGACTTTTCTTTTTCCTTAACCATGTTTTGCTTTTTGCCTTAGGTGTTTGTTTTATTTGTTTCCTGCAACAAACTCGAAAATAAACACGAATGTAGATAAGAATTCAGACAGAAACAAAAAGAAGAGTCCCATTCGAAACTGCTTCAAAGAAAGAGGCTCCACTAGACTTTTAACGAATCTGTGTTCTTCCAAGCAAGCATGCGCTTTCCACACATTGAAACGTCGATCGTGGAACAGCAGGTGACCCTCGAACAAGGCTTGTGATCTGAATGAAACGTTATTTTAGATAATACACGCAGCAGGGACAGACGGTTTCGAGAAAGCATGGACAGACAACACAAGGCATACACAAAAACTTCTCACGTGTTTCTAAAGACAGCAGAAATAAAAGGATGGGCTCCTCTCCTGATTGGAAACGCCAGTCTGGTGGTGAAAGCGGGTTTTTTTGAAATATGTATTTGATTCTCAAACATCTCGCATAACTCGAGCATTTTAATTCCTTTCGTTATAACGATTTTCGGTAGCATCGAAAATACTACGTTTTCCGAAACATCACTAAAGGTTTGCATAATATCGGTTTCCGACACAGTTTGTATCATGTTGTGTCTTAAAATCTGTTCGTGGACAGCCTTGGAAACTGGGTCTATCGAATCCTAAAACAATTAAAAATTATTAAAATCAATAATAAGTATTAATGGCTGCCCAAGGTGCAACAGCATTTGTGCGTAAGAATTCGTCTAGAGTTGTAATGAAAAATCAAATATAACCAAAGTTTTAGAAAGTTCATCCTGAACTTACTTTGAAGTGCTCTTCTGATGCCGAGTCTTTCGGCACGTAAATGGGCAAGTTAGGATATCTCAACATATCCTCCAGCGTTTCAATGTAAACTCTTTTCGATGGTAAAGTCAACTTTGAAAGAAGGCCTCCCGAAATGCATTGCGTCATAATGAAACAAAAGATTACCCATGAACACATGGTCAATTTAAGGCCAACGTGCTCGTATGAATTTGCATTTACTCCTATAATAACGCAATTTTCGATTGATAAATGTACCTTATCTTCTTCGAAAAAGGTACCTTGGTTCAAACAAATTTTGATACAGGTTGAGACGTTCTCCAAAAAGCGACTGAGAATAGATAGTTTAGGCTTTTTCTTCTGTTCTAATTCTATTTTCAAATAACCAATTTGAATGACTGAATATGCCATTGAATAAAAGAAAAGTGAGATGCCGAATGCTAACCAAGTCTGTAAAATCAAATTGGACTTTTAGTGCGACGTATTACTTTCTTTGGGCGGAGTGGAATCAACCAAATTCCTAGTAAATATTTTATGTGAATTATGGTCAATTCCAAGCAACAATGGGGAAATAAGCAAAACGTTATTCACCGAAAAGTCAAAAACATTTAGAAATGAGAAGGCCGTTGAACGAAATTCAACGGCGTTATTGGAACTAATTATAATCCATTCGTCAACTGAGAATACATTGGTGAATTCCACGTATTTGAAGTTGTCAATTTTCGGTTGAATCATCATAGCGAATCCGATGTCTGCTTCCTTAAATGATACGAGAATGTCTTGAAAGTGAAACACTGTCTTCTCGATCTTTTCGCAGCATGCGAGTTACAGTCATAAAAAGATAATAAAAGTCATTTGCACTAACCCCTCTTGCCAGTATTCCTAACATCCCAGTTCCATTTCCTTCGCCATATATACGACCGAAATCCATGTCTTTCTTAGTGAGAACTCCTGTATAACTGCATGAAATTATTTAACATCTAGAGATGATTTTTGTGCCGATTAAAACTCAATTTAATTATAATTACTTCGTATTCATTTTCAATATTGTTGATTCAATAAGATGTTTAACTTCACCGTCTACTACCGGAGGAACCAAACTATCGAAGAAGCCCCAAAACGGCAACTGGAAAAACATAATATCATTAATTTCTGGAAATACTCAGTGTGCAAAAGATCAGACCAACACCTCCCTTTGTGGACAACCCCCAATACTACCAACGGATGACGTCATTATACTAAATTATACAGGATGTAAATAAATGTTTGGAATTCACGTTTTATTTTATGCAAGTGGCAAGGTACAAAAGGAATATTGGAGACTAGCTGTTACCCACGGCGTCGCTCGCGTATAATAAGAACTTCCATCAAAATGATACAAAGAATGGGCAGATTTTACTGATGACCAATTTTTTTGTAGCACCCTTGGAGCGAAGGCACTCGGCGTTGCCCGTCAGCCCGTCGAAACATTTTTTGATTACTTTTCACGCGGACATTATTCCATAAAGAAGGGGTTTTAAATTTCTGGCCGCTATTTTAAAAGATGGCAACAAATCGAGCCCAATAAAGCATTCAGCTCGTCTACAGGTTAAAGTAAAGCAGTGTACTAAATATTTGCGAAATCGGTTGAAGCGCGCGGACTTTGTTGCATAGAAAAGATTTTTTACATTTCTGGGCGCCATTTTTTAAGATGGCGATGGATTGGAAAAACCTGTCTTAGTACGCGCCTACTACTTATGAGTAACGTTCCTGCAAATCAGCCTTCTAGGGCAAGCGGTTTGTGCTGGGCGTTGATTATCAGTCAATCAGTCAGTCAGGACTTTGATTTATATAGATATAGATTATGTCTGAAGCACAGTCCTACGATTAGTCTTAGAACAACATTTAACCTGTTTGGATTACACGTCAACTTAAATGTTCGATGAGACTACCATTGGGGTGGAGGCGCTCTCGCTCTCGCTCTCGCTCTCGCTCTCGCTCTCACTCTCACTCTCACTCTCACTCTGTCTGTCTGTCTGTCTCTCTCTCTGTCGACTTTTGTTCCTCAATTTCCCCTAACTCCTACACCATTGGCCTCTTCCGTGCTACCTATGGAAGCGGACTCCGAGATCACCACTGGCGAAGAAGAAGATTTTGATATCGAGCCTACCGTTACGCTGGTTAAACGCAAACGACGTGGTAGGCAGGAGAAAAGAAAGCTAGGCAACTCTAGCCCACCCGCCCCTGTAATTCCTCCTCCGCTTGTCAAAAAGCAACGTGCTGTTTCGCGCAGTGGGGGCGCCAGGGATAGGCGACACAGGCTATAGCCTACTTTTCGTTTCACTTTGGGGGCCTATAAACGCCGTTAGGGGCCCATTAAGGCCCTGAAAGGCCTCTTAATGTAAAAACTTTCGCGCACGCGTTACGCCTTTGACGCTAGCACCAACTCGTGGGCCGACGCTAAGGGCCCCTTCACCGCGGTTTTTCCCCATGACCCGGTTATCTTTCATCCGTGAAACGCTCAATACTCCGTTCCATTTATTCCATAAATTGCTTTCCCCCACTCTATTCGGGAAAGTAGGGCTTTCATACAACCGGGCTGCCAGGCCTTTAGTGCGGTTTTTGATAGGAAACCGATCTCCATGATTATAAGCACTGAGCGCATTTAGACTTGGCTTTTAAAGTTGCGAACACGTTTATCTAGCCAAAGCATAGCCCACTCGATCCGCGGACGCTGCGCTGCTCGCGCTATACCATAAATTAATTTATATTTAATATAGGGCGAGCAGCTTGCGTTGTGATGCGCGTGATCGAATGGGCTATGGCTACTGCTACGAGTGATAGCCGGCTTCGGGAATCAGGAGAGGAAGCCAAGGCATAGCCGATAGCCGAAACGCGGTGCACGTTACCAGCCTGCCGGTGCAACTAAATGTAAAATCCACAAAATAGTGAAAGCTTGACTAGTTTATTTAGATATTTTTATTTGGTCTTTGTCGACTATTACGATTTTCCTACCCCCATTAATGGAACGGTGTATACACCAACGGAGGTTGTGCGTTCCTTCGCTGCAAAGTACGTCACTGACCAGGCGTCTGCCTCTTCGCTTGCCCGCCAAGTGTTCGTCATTGCCATGACGGACCCCGCCATTCAAGCCATTGCCTCTGCTGACGCCCGGAAAAACCACCGTAATGCTTATTACAGACTTTCGGGTAACTTGAAGCGCTTGTTCCCCGAATCATCAATTTTATCTACATAATCCCGCGCGTTTTTGCTTCATTTTTTTACCATGGCCTTTTCCGTACTTAGTCTCAACCCCCGCGGTATTGGCACGGACATTACGTCTATTCGGTGCCGCGACTTTGTCAATAGAGCAAATCCGTCCATAGTTTGTCTTCAAGAGACTAATATTTCGCATACATTCGCCCGTTCTTTCATCTGGACCTCCTGGCCCTACGTTTTCAAAACTTTTCACCCACGCCGTCGACGATCCCTGTCGCGGCTCTGGTGTTTCCGTAGGCCTCACCTCTGCTTTACACTCCGACATCACCGCTTCAGATACATTTCAGGGTCGCTGCATCTACATGCGTTTCCGCGCTGGTACCTTTGACTCCGCTACACCCGTGCATTTATTTAACGTCTATATTTCTTCGCAGTGTGACACCCTTGCTTTAGACACCATCTCCTACGTAGCCAATATGCTCGACAATATTGACCCGACTCACTCAACCATACTGGTTGGTGACTTCAACAGCCGCCTTCATCCTGATACTGACCGCCGTAACTGTCGCGAAACTCGATTTGCAGTCAGCGGTGGTTTGCGCACCTTTGTACAGCGCTTCGGTCTCACTCATGTTTTTTCTTCGCTCTCTCCGTCGGAGCCAGGTTTCACCTGGCATCACCGGTATCGAGGAATGCTCATGTCCGCTCGGTTGGACCGTATTTATGTAAGAAACCCTCTCCGCCCTAAATCAATCAAGCATGTTGCCAGCCATTTCTCTGACCATGACGCAGTTTTGTGCCATTTTCTAAGCGCTTTTAAAGTATTTTGGAGACTTAAGTCCGACGCACTACTCGACGTCACCTTTTTATCGGCCATGCGAGATCATCTCACAACGTTAATCGAAACAAAACCGCCCCTGCTCCCTGTGGTGCCCTGGTGGTTCGATACCATTAAACCGGAAATAACAAGTTGGGAAAACCAAAATATTACCTCTCCGAGTCTAAAGGAGGACTACTTACAAACTTATTTACCCAGATATGGAAATGTTTCTTTTTTTATGAGCAAATAGTGAAGTTAAAATTTATGAAATATTAAAGCAGTATACAAAGCATAGCAAATATACTGTAAATCAGACGATATTTTACATCCAATAAGGATATACTTGTACACATTAAAATCATCCGATGGGGGAAAAACGGGAAATGAAGAGATAAAACTTTGGAGGGATATTACCTTTACGTGTTTGTAAAGGCCCAATTTTCTACTCCTCAACTGTATACCCTCTATGTTCAAAGCCATATTCACAACAGGGTTGCCATGTAAACACTATCCTCTCGTTTCACCTCAACGATTTTCTTAGTTTGTCAACATGACTGTTAACGTTACATAACACCAAAGCTAATTTGTGGCTACACACACTGAAGGTAAATGCGCACCATAAAAAGCATGAAAACACGAAGCTATAATCCGATTGCGATCAGACCTTTCTCTGATCTGGGCTGCGTTCAGCAGAGCTCACCAAAAAAGACAGCGGATTTGGAAAACGTTTACCTGTGAGCTCTGTCGTCATATCTTTTCTCCGGTCATCGGTGTTTTAAAAATGACGCTAGCGCAATAAAGCGTGCAAGGTACCAAGGCTTAACAAAAATTGTATGATAACATATTTTAAGAGATAGATAACAACAACTTTTATAATTAAAATTAGAAACTAACATGTCTCTTAAACTTCTCGCGTGATCAACTTGTTTCACGCTAATTAAATAGCTCTAGTACCATCATAATCAGCAAGAGCTTTTTGTATTAATTCGTCCATGCTTTTTTCGCCAAGCTGAGAACTACGCGTTTTACGTCACGTTATCCAAAAACCCGACTATTTTCCTTGAAGACCGTGCTGGCTCAGCGCTGAGCACCGTGACGTCTAAATTCAATAACAAAATCCCGTTCTGTAGGACACTGCTAACAGCGCTGAGCTCTGCTGAACGCGGCCCAGATTTCCACCATGATTATAAAGTCTAAGCCTAATTATTTAAAAGTGTATTTAACTTTCGGCTCACTCTGAACCGTTAATGTCTCTGTATTACAGAAACGAAAACCAAACCCAAGCGTTTACTTTTTGGTTCAATAGGCCTATTGACAAATAAAAGTTCATTTGACCAATATGGATGCGTTCTTCTTGAAATCACTTTAGAAAAAATTATGCTATAAACAGATGTAGTATAGCTTAAGTAATATATAAACATCGATTTCAAATAATAATAATAAAAAATATTCTTGGGATATCAAAATGAAACAGAGCTTTATAGCTACAAAACCACTAAAGGCATCGAAATTACGAAAAATATTTCCATATATTAATTATACATTATGAGAAAACCAAATATTAAGGTTTTGTAGGATTTTTTTCCACAAAACAAAGCGAACTGCTAACGCGGTGCACTAACGGACGGACACACACAGAATAAACATAGGCTGCTTTTTAACTCTTTCCGTTTTAATTTTGAGTTGAGAAACTAGATTATCTTAAATATTAAAACAAGGAGTATAAACCTATTAGTGGAAACAGTATTTTTATTCAAATATGAAACAATCCCGCTTATGTTTATTATCTCTGGACATTGGTAAAAATTCACTCCATTACTCCTAGGTATTCACAGAATTTTAGTTCTTTATAACTGAAATTCATCTGATTATGTTTTAAAAAAATATTTTTCCTTATCATTGTGGTGTTTCGCGACGGTAAAAAATATTTAAATACGCCGCTAATAAAATATATAGTTTCAACTTCTTAATTCTTTAAGAAAAGAAATTTAAAACACCCAAGGAGTATGAACAGAGGTGTGGAAGTTTCAAAGATGGCCGTGGATTGAAAACATCTTTCTAATTGTGTACCAACAACGCGAATGTGCCCAAAACACACTTACGATAGTATCGCACTTACCAACCGTTACCTCTCTAACTGAGACAGTGACACAACAAACTGCATTTTTTATTTATCCTAATTCAACTCCTCTACTCCGTCTCTATTAACATCAATACTCGACCTATTTTAATTTTCTAGAGTTTCCATGATTAGTAATACAGTGGGCGAAATTCTTAAATACTCGCTCTATATTAACTATGAAATGTGTACAGTGTATCGACTTTATACGCAATCTTCATTACTCGTCCTATATTAACTTTGACTATATGGTTTTAGTTAGCACAGATTTTTCTTAAATAATTAAATAAATATAATTAATATTAAATATTTTCTTCGTTAGTTGTTCGCCTTATTGAGCGTTACATCGTTTTAAAAAAGAATAATTAAACAACCTTGAGAGACTTGACTAATATTGACGTTTGGAATGAAGCATACTCCGGTTGCTCGCCTTACTCAAATAGGTAGTATATAAGGGTGTCGAACTACAGCTATAAGCAAGAACAACCGCAATTGCGTGAACCTTGGAGGAAGACCCCTCCATTGGAAGGCTAGACGTTTCTCGTAACCCTAGCCGATCGCCGCGTATGTCTTAACCTTAAGGATGATGGTGGTGTTAGAAGCCAGGTGTACAGACTGGTGTTCATGTGGAATGGACAAAGACGAGAAGGTGGTGGTGTTAGAAGCCAGGTGTACAGACTGGTGTTCATGTGGAATGGACAAAGACGAGAAGGTGGTGGTGTTAGAAGCCAGGTGTACAGACTGGTGTCCATGTGGAATGGACAAAAACGAGAAGATGGTGGTGTTTAGAAGCCAGTAAGTACAGACTGGTGTCCATGTGGAATGGGCGAAAGACTAGAAGATGGTGGTGTTTAGAAGCCAGTAAGTACAGACTGGTGTCCATGTGGAATGGGCGAAAGACTAGAAGATGGTGGTGTTTAGAAGCCAGTAAGTTCAGACTGGTGTCCATGTGGGGTGAACAAATGAACAGAGTTGTTAGACAGGCAATACAATTTCCGGGACTGTAAATGCGGTCTGGAAATTGAATACACGTTTGCTCCGATTTGCAAACTGCGAACGCGGTCACGTGGGTGTAACAACGGACAGACACACACACAGACACACACACAGACACGTCGAAATTAGAACCTCTCCGTGACATACGTCACTCGGAGAGGTAAAAAGATTAAGTTCTCTTTTCTGGCATGAACGTAGGGTTTTGGACTCCCGCCTGTTTTCCCAATTGGAATCTGAGGTGCTGTCTCTGATCGTTTTACGATTGAGGGCCTCGCGTGTGAAGAACGCTTAAACGATTTCCTTCTACGACAGTCCGCCGATTCTCTCAGACGCGCGCGCGAAAATCATTTTCGGTCGATAGATACGCCCTCCAGGGACTTTTATCGGCTTGAAAAACGCGCTATCGATATCAATTTAATGCCCGACCTTAATGATTCCCACGGGGTACTTATGGAGGACCCCAACGCCCTACGAGATGTTGTTATCTCTTTTTACAGTGACCTCTATTCCCCGCCTCCTTCTACCCCAGACGCCAAAGTATATGCAGACCTCACAGCAGGCCTTCCCACCCTCACACCGGAATTAGCTGACTCCCTCGCTGAACCTCTGACCTTACCCGATCTTCAGGTTTTTCATACTCTCCATTTGCATACTAGTTACTCATCCCGTTTTACCACCTCAGTCATTTCCTTGCTACCGAAGGCGGGCAACCTTCTCGATCTGGCAAACTGGCGTCCACTTTCCTTAACTAATGCCGATTACAAAATATACGCGAGAGCCCTTGCTATTCGCCTCAATCTTGTCATTGGCACCCTCATCACACCGTCACAAACTTACTCTATTCCCGGCAGATGCATCTATAACACTTAAACCACGCTTCGTTATAGTATTGCCCTAGCGAATGAAAATAACGAGCCCCCTTGCTCTTGTTAACGTTGATTTCCGTCAAGCCTTTGACCGCGTCAACCACACCTACCTTTTGTCCCTCTTATCCCGCTACGGTTTCCCTCCGGCATTCGTCCAACAGTTGCGCTCCCTCTATAGTGATTCACACTTTAAAGTACGCGTTAATAACGTCTTAACCCCGGACATTCCCTTCACTCGTGGTATCTGATAAGGTTGCCCCCTATCGGGAATACTTTTTGTCCTAACCCTGGAACCATTACTCTCTTCTCTTCGCCGTTACTTGTTAACCAATTGGCCGCGTCAATTTTGTGGCATCGGCTTAAAGTTCTCACCCCGCCGCCCTCCGTAGTAGTGGAGTAACAGATAATGGTGGTTGATTTCCTTTGGTCCGGAGTCCATTGGGTTTCTTCCCGCGCTTTGTACCCCATGAGACATGAGGGAGGTCTAGGCCTCGTCCATATTCAATGTAAAATTACCGCTTTTCGCGTTCAATCACTCTCCGCCCTTCTCAATGATAACCCCACTTGTCAGGCCGTGTCGCTTTTCCGCTCATAGCCACATACCGTTTTATTCCGACGCACTAAAGGCGTGGTTTAAGTTCCCACTACGTGTGGACCCGTCTTTATCTTCCCGACAGTCTTTTCTTGACCTCCCGCTTCTTAATTCACCGTTCATAGCCACTGTCACCGGTACCCCCCTCAGTACGAATAACGCATACAATTTAGCTTCCCTACGCATTCGGCGGATCGCGGATCTTTTGGACGCCCGTGGCCGCTGGATTCCTCAGGGCGAATTACTCCAGGGTAGACCTCCCACCCGTTTAACAGTCACACATATACGCACTACCATACTGGCCCTCACCCGCTCCTTCCCCGCTGTGTTTATTCCACGGGGCTTGAACCACGCTTTCTCCTTCTCCGGTGCAAATGCCCTTCACCTCACGGCTGACGGCTTTGTTGCTGGTAGACTTATACGTATTAAGCTCTCAAATAATCCGACCACCAAGCTCCTTTACGATGTCCTTATCACCCATACCTTCCGGCCTATTTTACCTCTCGCTCCAGAAAATTGTCCGATCCTGCCAAACCTGAAATGGTGGAATACCCGTTCCTTTTCACCTCTCACCAGTAGAGCGGAGGCGTGTGTTCGATGGCGGGCCCTGCATGGCTCCCTCCCATACGCTCGCGCTTTCTGGCCGAATAGTTAACCGTGTTACCGCCCGTTTCCGCGCAGAGAGATCTCGCGCTGTATCCCCTCAGCAAGTACTGTTGTTTCTCGGGATTAGAGGAAGAGCCACGCTGGTTTTTGTAATTAACTTTCATAGTTTTATTTGTTTTGTAATTTACTGGTTATTGCTGCTTATCCGCTTCGTTTAAAATTAACCTTTGTTGTTTTTATGTGTTTTTCGCTGAATATTTTGATTTTTACGGTTTTTCATTACGGTTCTTTATTGTTATTCACGAAATTTTGCCTTTTTTGTATATATTGTTAGTATTACACACATTCAGTGATTTATTTTCTTTACCTCCCATTGTTTATTGCTGCCTATCCGCTTAGTTTTTTTATGTGTGCTTTTTAACCGACTTTTTGATTTTTACAGGTTTAACGCCCCACAATCGCTTTTACATTTTAAATTAGTTTAATCAGAAGGGAATAAGAGAGAAGGGAGACATTAGAGCCTACTTTGGTAACGAAAGTCCGACCAACCTCAAGAAAACCGCGAAAACTTTGAGCAAGTACACAGCTTTTAACCAATTTGCTGCAAATAGAGTTCTTTAAGTTCTCCGCGGTATCAGGCGGCCTATTTGTCTTAGGGCTGTCGATGTTTCGTTCTTGTGTAATTATAATCTCAAGTATGTATTTTATTGAAACTAATTTTTATTTTTTAATATTAATTCAGAATAATTAGTTTTCATGTATTTATTACCATCAAATTATCTGATTTTGGTATGTTCTCAATTCCCGTGTATCTAAATTAATTGCACAGCTGGATTTCGTTTATCAACATGAAATTCGGCCATTTTTATCTCCTTCAATGTGTGTCAACCGAGACGTCACCTTCTTATGTGACGTCACAGCTAAGCCAGACGTTAGATAGCCAATCAGTGAAGGGTAGTTGATTTGAGGTTAGTAAGACTGTTGTTACGAGTCTAAAGCATTATGGAGATATAAAGTGTGTCCCTTCTCTCTTATTCCCTTCTGGTTTAAAGTGTTAGTGACATAATTTTCGTCACCCACAAACTTAAAATGCGAAAAAAATCCTTGAAAAATCTAGTTTATTATGATATGTTTACTTTTTTATTTGGTTTCGTAGAAATTTATAAAATTGCAATCAAAGTATAGTGTTTGGAAAAGGCCTAGTTAAAATTTTGTTTCGTTTGATGACGTAGTGAGGAGAAATTTTCTCTTTAGATGTCGCTCACGTGACCCCTGTTAGTGTTACGCGCGCGCTGCGTTAAGCCTATTTTATTCAGATTCGCGCGGCATTAGTAGACTTGGGAGTCTCGGGCGCTCGCGCTTGGCTTTTCCGCGAGATGCCGTGAGTGACGTAGCAAGAAGAAAACCCGCCAAAAATCTTCTCCGTAAATTTGCTTTTGCCCCCCAAATTTCAAGTTTTCGAAGTGTTTTTTCTGTGTTTTCCTTCATATTTAAATATTAATCAAGCATATTTTTGGAATCAGAAGAGTTTAAACTCTCAAAAAAGTAAGGTTTTCTTTAGATTTGAGATAATTTTTAAATCACGTCGCTATTCCTTTAATGTATTTTTAAATGTGTATTTCTTCTTTGACGTAATAAACGTGCCTTTTTGAAAAAAAAAATAAATTCTCTCTCTCTCTCTATGGAGCCAGCGCCACCTAGAAGTAGTTTTACGAAGTACTATTTAAAAATAGCGAACGAACCATCATCATCATCTTATTCTTCTTCATCAAACTAACAGGCCATCGGATATACGATGTGGCTAAATATCTCATTGCTATTTTTGTCGCCCGAACTCTTTTAGGCACTGACTTAAAGAAAGGGGACAGGAGACGTTCCGCCAAAGACATAATGATGGATACTTGAAATGTGTTACTCGCTTATAACAACACTTACTTCTGTGGAACAATATGTTAGAAACGGGCGGGCTTCCATCTGCTGTGATTCTTGCGTATTTTGAAAGGTGCAATATTATTTTGAACCTTTTGCTTCGGAATATTGCACCTGTGTGGAAAATGTTTTTATTATGTACTTTTATTATACATTATCTTAAAATTATCATTGAAAATCCTGATTTACAATACTTGTTTTGAAATAAACCAAAGCAGCTCTAAAACTAACGGTTAACCAAACCCTGTTCTATGCACATATGATAGTAAACGCCAGTGCTGTTATATTTTTTAGTACCATTTCAACGGATGAAATTGAAAGAACCCAATCATGTATTTTAAGAACGTTTTAAACGCCGTTTGGATTCGAACCACAATGCGAAGAAATAAGATTAATAAAGGACTAGCTGGATTCGAATTTAAGTGTTAGGTCAAACTCTGTAATAAATCAATGTATTTGCAAGTCGAAAGGCAAATATCAATGTTTCGGAAATTGTTATTGTCCATGGTTAACGTATAATTTTATAATATATTTTAAATATATCTCCACGCGTAATCTTCTAATATATACAATAGTTTGCAAATGTCAATGTCTTGTTGTTGATTGTCCCGGAAACCCACTCGAGTACCTTAAAGTTTCAGGTTTGAAGCTAAAGGAAGAGAATTTCCTTTAAACTTCGAATCTCATTAAATGATAGCCTCTGTCTGAATAGGAATTTAATTTTAAAAATTGGAAAAATGTATTTTTTAAGTATTTTGCTAAATGAAACTTTCGCTTTAAAGTTGGAAATTACAAATGCAGAGTGTTTTGTCCTATATTTCGTACACAGTATATATCAGTCTGTGCTAATTAGCTGACAACTAATTTAATTATAATTAGCAATTAGGTAAATATTTATGAACTAATTAATTAGCCAATTAGCAATTAGACATAGAAACTAATTAAATTCAATTAGAAATTAGGCATTTATTTATCAAACTAATTAATTAGAATTACTAATTTCTAATTAATTACTTGTCTAATTAAGGTAAAAAAGAAACCATAAGTAAACATAAAAGTTGAAAAGTACCCATGGATTTAGTACTTTGGTAATGCAAAGTTTAATGTTTTAATGCCATTAGAAACCGGGTACGGAAGCCGTGAATTATTCTCAAAAAATGAGACAAGCCTTGAGCCATCCGTCATGTTGAAATTTGTCTCATTTCTTCATTTTTTTGCCACAGTTCCTATAATGGACTCCTGAGTAGTAAATCCATGGACAATGCTATTCGAGAAGGAAAAACAGTCGAAATCTCGAAATGGGGCAGTTACGATTTAATATTTACAAAATTTTCTACTAGTACTAGTATTCTCTCGTGTTTTGAGGAGCTGAAAATATAAGAGTAGCACTAAGATTCCCTCATCAATATAATAAGGCCTTTTTCATATTCAAATAGATGAATCAAAAGTAAATTCCTCAATTTTTAGTTTTTACTACAAATTGGCGAAAAAGATTAATTGAAAATCCAATTGGCTAATTAGTTAATCCTAAATCTAATTAAATTTTAATTAGATAATTACCTTTCCGATGCATACTAATTAATTAGAATTACTTCTAAATTAGCACTAAGGTAATTAAAATTAAATTACCATTTTCAATTAGTAAATGTTGCTAATTAATTAGAAATTCAATTAGTTAACTAATTAATTAGCACAGCTCGCCCGGGATATGTAATCAGTTTCAGTTTTTTTAGATGACCCGATCAATTCGTAACCTTCGTATTTTTTTAAAAAAATAGATCTAATAATAAGTCGTGCGATAAGCTATATTATATCCATCACCCTATATGGATTGTCTACCATTGGGTCGAATCCCATTGGATCGAATGTCTCGTTCGACCGAATCCCATTAGACCGCATACCGCAATTTGGGCGGTTTTCCGATCATGAATTTTCCTTTCAATCCTAGTTTTCTAATGATTTTCCTATTAAACTTCTTGTTATTGCAGCAAATACTAAACCAAACGTAACCTAAAATAACAGTAATGTTTTGGAAAAGGCATATTATTGGAGAAGTCAATGAAGCTAAACATCAATATTTTGGAAAAGGCGTAACATTGTTAAATGATTTATAAAATATCACTAACCGAACCGAACCTAACCTAACCTAAAAATAAAATTGATTTTCTTATTAAACTTCTTGATATTGCAGCAAATAATATGTGTTCACCAATAACATTCTTCAATAAATTTCAGAAAATAACTTCCATTTTTGGAAATTGTCTAACCCTAACCTAACCATACCTAACGTAATCTAACCTTACCATTAAGAGATCTCCCTCCCAAGTACTGACGGCGCTCGATGCTGCTTAACTTCTTCAATCATCCAAATCACTTTATCCATTGCGCTACTGGAGCCCGGCAACTCAAGGAAAACGCTATGATTTTATATGTGTAAACCCATCCCATTCAGTCGAAAGCTCTTCCATATAAATATTCCCATTCAGTAGAAAATCGCTCTTTGGGCTATAAATTGTTTTAAATTTGGCTACAATTTTAGAAATCTGAATTCGATCCAACGGGATTCTATCCAATAGGATATTACCCCCTATATGCTGATGATACACTTATCCTATGTGCAGGCCCTGATCTAGGTACCATAATAAAGGAGGTAAACACCACACTTAGTAAAATTGAAAGATGGCTAACAGATAACTACGTAGAGATAAACACTGGGAAAACAGTCTATATGATATTCTCCAACATAAATAAATCACGTCACCATAATGAGCCTATAATTTTGGGAAACAGTGTCCTAGAAGAAGTAAATATCTATAAGTATCTCGGTCTTTTCTACGACCCGCACCTAAAATGGAACTATCACACCAATCAGGTTGCAAAAAAAATCTCCTATGGAATATACTTAGTCCATCAAAATCGTGACATATTCGGAGAAAATACACTGCGCCAATTGTACTATGCCTTTATTTACCCACATCTGTCGTATTGCTTATCCATATGGGGCAACACAAGCACGACAAACCTAAATAGAATACTAGTCCTTCAAAAAGAGTGCTAAGAATAATAGAAAACAAACCTTTCCTAGCGCATACCTCTCCAATTTTCAAATCACAAGAAATACTATACATATTTATACTTAAAGAATACCATCGTTTGATTTTTATATTTAAGTCTATCACATCTACTATATATAATCCTTTTCGATATAGTACACTATCAAAACATTTTACGCGGAAAACCTATATCCTTGAGCCCCCATATGCGCGCACAACGTTAAAGCTAAATTCTATATTTTGTAAGTCTGTTAAATTATATAATGAGCTAAACCCACTCTCGATTCTAACTATAAATAACTATAAAAATATTGTAAAATCGTTTTTGCTAAATTTAAATGTAAGCTAAAAAAACATATCATTTAATTCATGTTACTTACTAAACTATCTACTTCATATATTTTAATATCAATTAACCATTAACCAAATGGGCAAAAAAGTCATTTTCGACTTTGCCCTGCCCAATGAGTTGTACTTAGCCCAAACTGCAAATAAATTATTATTATTATTATTGTTATTATATTCTTTTTTTCAATCATCGCCATTAGCCCTAGTCTTCATTAGGTCAGAAATTCAAGAAAATATAACTTACAGTTTGTCTTAAGTAGAGACGAATTGTTCTTTTATATTCAAATTCTATTATCGATACGATACTCTGAACGTTGCTACGTCAAATTAGAATTTAATACTAAAAATGTTATAGTTTAGAACTCGCATTGATTCTTGAAAGTTTACTAGGAAGTCACTTAGACATAGATTCATCAATTCACTGAGAGTCGATGATACGTGGATAACGTAAATTTACGCCCTATCGTGAATTTACTCAATGTTCGGGTAAAGTCCGGCCAGTCGTGTGAACTCACTATAAGTAATATAATATTACCTTTTCTACCTATGTCGTTTTTACTGACTTAGCGAGAAGAAAGAATGAAAATATCGCAGTGATGGTTTCTCCTTCCACTAAGCTTTACTAGGCATGAAGTTCCCAAGATATTTTCTTTACGTATGACCATAAGAAATAATATATAGCTCCCTATAAGTATGAAACGTAGTACATTTTCATACTACAGCATTTGCTTCCAAATTTGGCGCGCTTACGCTTTTACGCCCCGTGGGAGAAGTTTCGGTACTACGAGTAAAAGGGGGGCGAGAACATCGCCGCCACCTAAGGTGGCCGCGAAAGGCACGATGGGCCGGGGAAATATCGCCGCGCCAGTAGAGACACAAGATACTCCTTACCTCGTACCAGTGTAGGAGCTAGCCTCGGTCGTCCAAACCTCGCGCCATCTATTAATTTATTATGATAATTTTGACATGTACTTAATCAGTTATAATTATAATAATAATAACTTATAGACATTTATCTATTTAATAACAATATAAAATTTTAAAATTTTCTAAACCAATATTTCATCTTTTTAACGCCAAAAACTCTTAATAGGTGGCATCAGAAACTTTTTACAAATTTCAATGGAAGCAAATGCTGTTTACATGGCTTCAATGGAGAGTTTCATACTTATAGGGAGCTATATATTATTTTCTTATGGTATGACACTTGCTATACTTTGTTATGCTTAAGCTCCGTGAGAGCTAGCTAGTTCGTAAACTCTTTTAGCATGTTCTAAGTTAATGTTGGACCAACGCTTTTCTACGCTGTCTAAAACTCTTAACTTGCAGTCGTATTAATGAAAAAAGTTAGTTTAACCCTTTCCATGTTGAAAATAGGGCTGATGTATTCAAACTCGGTGTTAAAAGTATAAACAAACATTTTCATACTCTATTTTATGGAGCTAGTGCCGTTCTACGCTGATGACTGGAGTCCTTAACTTGTCCTAGTTTTAATGTTAGAAGTTTCTATAACGCCTTTCTTATGGAAATCTGGTCTGCTATGTATATTCAAACTCAATTTGAATGTTTCCACAAACCATTATGTTTGTCTCTTTCTCGTGACAATTGAATTATAGTTCAATATTACGAACTTTTAATCAATGTAGAAACAATAACTGCCGAAAACTATAATCATGAGGCTTTTATTTCATTGAAATTTAGATAATGTGAATCATATTGTAAAATAATTTCAAGTTCTAAAAATTTCCTTACTTAAGATATCTAGTATTAACCTCAATTGCAGGGGATTAATTAGTCCAGAATTTCATAAATATTTCTCGTTTAATCTTAAATTGATTCATTTACCACAGTTTGATAATAGATTAACTCTCTAATTTAAAGGTTTAGTAATTTGTTGATAGGATTTCACATCTTTGATGTAGACCGTAGCTCCAAATGTTTTAACCTCTGTGGGTTGCAGTGTTAGAATCGATCAAGCATGTCATTTTGCCAACATGATATTTCAGAAGCTCCTTACTTGCAAACACTTTGAAGAAAAACGAAGGGTTAAAATCAAAATAGAACTAGGTTGCCTACATAAATTCCATTTAATAAATTACAACCCTAATATGTTAAATTTTTGTTCAATTTAAATGCTAAAATATCTTATTTATAAAGACAGTTTAAGATATTTTTTGTTTAAACTTAAAAATAATTATTCAATAATATGCAATTTTTATGAAACATTTCACGATTTTTTTTTATTAATCAGCTGCTCTTGGATGGCAATTACTGAAATTCACGCAACTGCTAAATATAAAAACCCAAAAATGCAATAAAAACCAGAAAACCCAATAAAACCCGAAAGGCTGATTTTTATTTCACTACGGCTGTCTGACACATAACACTCTGCCCCAGCAGAAAGGACACTCGCGCGGGATGCGGGATGTGTAATATAATAAAAAGGTGAAACAATGGGGGCTGAAAAAGCGAGCATGAGGTAAAAATTTCTTTACTAGACGCCATACCTTTCGTTCTGAGCAGGGCCGGAAATAAGCACAGGACACTGGACATTGTGCAGTAAAATTCTAAAATGTCATATAATTGTTTCAGAAACTTAAGGGGTCACTGGACAGTTGGACCAATAAATTTTCTCAAGTTTTTATAGCTTGACTTTGGAGATGCGACACTATTTTTGCACATTCCAGTGAAAAATGTCCTGTAAATTTTCCAGTCAAACAGGGGGTCACTGGACAAATGTCCTTTTGGAAATGTTTCTTATTTCCGGCCCTGGTTCTGAGCGAGACTGATAAATATTAACTTAACAGTAGAACTCGCAGCAGAAAGCTTAAAGGCTCGTTTACACAAGCGCGAGAATATGAAGCTTAAAGATGAGAGATGAAGCTGACCCGTGTTTCTGTTTCTCGCGTGACCGTTCACATGCCCGCGAGAATATCACTTGAACGAGCTTTTGCCTAGAGATGAAGCTGATTTTCCTAATAAGCTCGCGATCTGCCAAGGTAGATTTTCTCGCACGAGTTCAGCTTAATCGGAATGTCATGTGACTTTTGCCATCCAATGGCAAGCATTTGTTTAGTCGGCGCATAGTCGGTGGTTAATTTGTCTTCGTCTGCTAGTCATTCACGCTTGATTTTGAGAGTAAAATTTGACAGAATAGAAAGAACAATGTCTTTGAATGAAAAAAAGAACATCAAAAAATCTTAAAAGCCAACAATAGAAAAAAGGACACGGAAATAAAGGAACATTTAATAAATATAACTCGCTATTACTCGGAGATTTGGGGCAAGTCCAACAATAATTATCGAGACAGGAACTTGCAAAACTTAAAATGAGAAGCCATTGCCAGGGAAATGAAAATGACAAGCAATTAATATTATATTAAATGATAACGTCGATACTAGTCCCGCCACCATTTTGTATGTTTACCTTCTCGGCTTCTCGCAAGAGTACCCAAAAGCGCGCTTACTTGAAGTGCCTATGTGAACGATAGGCCTCGCGTAGAGAACAAGCTTACGCCGAAACCGATTTTTTGCGCGAGATACGACTTCATACTTCGGAACCTACTTTCCGCTTCAGCTTGAGAAACTCGCGCTTGTGTAAACGAGCCTTAAGTCTTTTGAAGGAAAGTTAGCCCCTAGCAGTCTGGGAAATAAGGATAATTTTCAAACTAGTCCTTGGGA
Source organism: Phalangium opilio (assembly GCA_019434445.1). Taxonomy (NCBI): domain Eukaryota; kingdom Metazoa; phylum Arthropoda; class Arachnida; order Opiliones; family Phalangiidae; genus Phalangium; species Phalangium opilio. The sequence goes on from JAEQBA010003339.1 coordinate 1,514,207, forward strand.
CCAGTGACCCCCCTAGTGTCCTAAATAATAAACCGGTCTCCGGAGTGGTCCCAGCATTTGTTCTCCTATAGATTTACAATTAATAATCTGGTCCCGAGGACCAGTAACCCCCACTTTTTGAATTACAAAACTAGTCCAAGCAGTTAATAAACTGGTTTCAGACCAGAGGAAGTGTGCTATTTCCCAGACTGGCCCCTAGCACCATTCCTAAACCGCCATACCATCGCGCGCCTCAGCGGAGGCGGAGTCGGAGTCGGAGTCTGAGTTGGAGTCTAATTACCCATTTTTGTGGTTTCAAATAAAGTTCGTTCTGGTGTAGTCACCAGTGTTTACTTTAAAACAATCAAAATCGGAATAATGTTGATGAAAAGCCCCGAACACACGCCAAACCTAGGGTAAGAGAAACCTTGAAAATCCGGCGCAATACTCGTGCTAGGGGGGATTCTCCCCGCACGAGTAAAAAAGGAAAAGGGACTAAAGGCTGGCTGACGCATACAAGAGAAAGGGAGACATAAATATACATGTGGGTGTCGCTACACTTCGGACTCATAAAAGGGAAAAGGAGAGGTTTATATAAAGGTGGCTATAGGTTTCACTATTGTCTTCAAGGTTTGGTTTCTTGAATGAAATGTTTCAACGATGATGAGCTACTCTTATTTATTCTCGTTGCTTTTCGAAGTTCAGAATTGGGATGCTAGGAGCTTGCGATGAGCACTACACTATACAAAGTGAGAAAGCATGCTGGGAAAATTAAGAATATTGTTTTTATATGACGAGAGGATCGTGTTTACTTGGAAACTTAATTGTAAAAAGTAATTTTTTTACTCAAGAGTCAATAACTCAATGTTATATTTCAAACAATAGTTGCTTATCAATAAATAAGAATCAATTGAAAATTGCAAATTCAGGGAAGTGGGAAAATAGTGTTCCTCTGAACTCGGAGAGGCAATGGGTTTCCCATTTGGTTAATATTTCATGTCCATTGTATTTTGGATACATTTTCACCACGGGCCACTAAACTAAGAGGACATTTCAGCTTAAGCTTTGCCTATACGAACGGTGTGCCTCTTCAAAGAAATGGGCACCTATGTGAGTTAGGAGGAAAAAAGGGGGTCGAACCGGAACGTGTAACACGTACCGCAACGCCATCTACCGTACAATAGACTAATTACATGAACTTTGACTCCGCCAGTCTGTCTTCTGCTACTATTAATAATAGCTTTAGGCCTGTCTCGCTTTTTGGTTTTGACGTTTACTTCTTAATTTAACTCTATTATTATATAAAGCAAAGCATTGTGTATTCCCTAACTGCAAAAGCGATAGTCGCTACAGCACTAAGCCTCATATGCAAGGAGTTTGGTTTATACCCTTTCCCAAATATAAAACTAAACAAGTATATTGCATTCAATGGGTAAACTGGCTAGCAAAGTATAAGAACGGATTTACAGTAGATGACATTGGACCTAATACGTACCTGTGTTCTAAACCTTTAAAAGACAGTTTTTTTCAATGTCAGCTATGGCTTAAAAAGGCAGATGGTAAGCTTTACTCAATACTACTTAGTCTAAAAATACTGTTTTCCAGCCTCACTCGCCTTGGTACCGAAATGACGTAGTTCCGCTTTTTAAAAACTACCGCTAGAGGCGACACTAGTAAAAACCATTTAGCTTGAGCGCCGCCCAATAGCTGAGCTGAAATGTCCTCTTAGTTTAGTGGCCCGTGTTTTCACTAACAGAAAATTTTACAATCGTAGTATAACAGTAGAGAAAATTGCAAGTGTGTACTAATAAACATAATAAAGCGCAAGGTCAAGCCCATAAGTCTAATTAGGGTGTAGTTGGAATTTCAAAGAAGTATAAGCCTATAGAATAGATCAATTGGCTCTGTTGCTAAGGGAAAAAATCTCTATTTGAATAGGATATATATACATTGTCTGAAACTAATTCTTTTCGTCATTAAGAGAGCAAAGTCTTGTGGTTCAACCTTGAAAAACACTCCTCTGAACTATAATATCTTACAAGACTAATCCATGTTTTTCGAATTGTTTTATTTGATTAGATTACGGGTATCAGGTATAAAAGCGCAGTTTTAGAATAAACGCATTGTTCTTTCTATCAAATCTCCTGACATAACGTGTAAGATGAATATTAATTTTCAAGGAAAAAGAGCATTGGTCACTGGTGCCGGACAAGGTCAATACAAATCTCAATTCTTTTTATTAGTAATTTTTCCTCTTGCTATTGATAAAAAGTATTCATTGATATTTCTTGTATTTATAATTATTTTTATTTTATTTTAATAGTAATTTGACTTAAGGACAATACAAATCTTAATTCTTGTTTTCTTTGATTATATTTAATAGTGGTTATTAAAAACTATTTTGTTTAAATATGATTAATAATATTAATACTTAAGAAAGTAAACTATCGAACTAATAAAACGGACTTAAATTCAACCAGATAACTAAAATTTCCTGTAATATGGAAAATTCTCAAATTGGATATCTTTGCAGAATAATTAATATATAAATGAAATTTCTGGTTGACCTGCTTGGAAGTATAATACTTAATTTAGCTAAATTACATAAATGTGAAAGTCACAGAGTAGTAGAAAGTAAACAAGAATCTGTTTCGTTTAGCTTATTCCATGGCTAAGTGATATTTTAAGCTTAATCGCTTGATTAAAAAACTAAATCTAACAAATTATTCTTTAAGAAATTTGATATAATTTATGCATACAATTTTAAATATTATATTAAAACTTTGGGTGCATTGTAATAATTTAAAAATCATATTTAAAAAATAATAATTTGGATTTGGTATCCCCGGTCTTATGACGTTATATAATTTTACACCCCCTTTTTATTTGCGCTGTGAAATATCTGTGGCATATAATATGAAAATACAAGTTTAATAACAGTTATTTAATTATATAGGCATTGGTAAAGAAATTGCATTGAAACTCAAAAAATGCGGAGCCCAAGTTGTAGCTCTTGACAAGAACACGGAAACACTGGAACAGCTCCAGAAAGAGGTTGGTATATTTAATATTAAATTGTCTGATTATACAAAGCCCGAAGAAAGAATTTGAAGTAGATCGATAATACCAGAAGTGAGATGAGACTAGAAGTGAAGGGCTCTAGCATTGGTAATAGATCCTGGCACTAGTGAAAAAATTTGAGGATTTTATGCCGCTTGAATCGCGCCTACACTAGAGAGAAAAAAAATTGGTCCAGTTTCCAAAAAATTTCAAACCCCTTTCCCCTCAACCTAAAGCGGCGGAACATGGACGCGGGTGCTTGAATCTAGTTCGGCCGTCTACCACCGCGAGCGTCACACGTTTTGGAGGGGAAATTCTGAAACCGCCACCAGAGGGCCAACCGTTGGTGTCTTATCAAGAATATTCACTTTTACCAAGTGAAGAATTTGGTTAGCTCAGTACTTCTAGTCTCATCTCACTTCTGATAATACATATATATATTTTTAAATGATAAAGAAAATGGCTTCAATTGAAGGAGTGGATTGTATACACTGACTAGACGGCAAAGAGATAAATTAAATAATTTTAACCGTGGTTTAGATATTTAGGGACAGTAATTTCCATATTCTGCTTTTTTCATCGTCACCCACCTGAACTGAGAAAGTAGAATTTTCATCTAAAGTTAGGGTCAGTGTACAAAAAAAATGAAACTGTAAAGGTTTTAAATGGCGTGTGTTTAAAATAAAGTAAAAATCTACCCTTTGTCCCAAGCACGCCAGTATTCTCTTCATTAAATTAGAATTGTCTTTCAGTTTTTTAATTAACTTTAAAGAGTCATCGGTAAAACATTCAGGTCATAACTTGCATACGGTTCCCCTTATGATAAAATGTTGTAGAGGATTCTCCACTTAAAATCGTCCAATCATCGCACTGTACTTGGGTTCTTCCACTGTTTTTTAAACACTCTTCATATTTGTGAAATCCACACCCTTGGAGATTGATCATTGTATCTCCAGAACCTCTTGAGCCACGATGTTGAAATTGTTTTACGGCAGTCGATTAAAAGTACTAGAAGTAGATACCCATTGAAAAAACGTTTTTAATCCGAGGAATGATAAGCTAGTTAATTTTACTGACGCAACAACAGTGAAAATATTTACTATTTATTTCTTTAGTCTGCTCAATTTAAAGTACACCAAAGAAGTTGTTTTGATTATGAAATATTTAAGACTTTATATATAATATCAGACATAGCCTTTCCCTTTTGATAACTTATTAAACATGATTACACTCTGCTCTTGAATAAAAAAAATTAAAAATTATCCCTCAGAATTATATATAGAAAATAAAGTAGTTTTATTTGTTGGAATTATCTTAAGATGCACATACATGTTTTTTATATTAGTATGATTATCTTAGCATCCTGACATCGAAATTATTGTTGTCGATGTATCAGATTGGAATGAAACCAAAGCAGCCGTGGAAAAGGCGGGAGATATTGACCTTCTGGTTAATAATGCCGGAATTAATATTTTGCAAACTATGGGAGAACTCACCGAAGAAGCCATTGATAAGTAAACAATATAAAAATGCATGACCATAACATTAAATATCTGAAAACAATTATTTTTTAAAGAATTTTTGCCATTAATTTGAAGGCTCCAATCAATATATCTCAAGTAAGTTAGCTTATTTTTTGTTATCAGCGTACGTAGCTAGTAAAGCCGAAAGAAGATAGTGCCCTAAAATTGATTTCGGTTTCAAATAACCTTCATTTTCTTTAACAAAATATACATTTTACTCCAATCTAATTTCTGCTCACCTCAAGAGAGTTGCCTATCCTGTAGAGTCAAAACAAATTTCCTCACGCGCATTTTTTATCCATGCCTTAACCAAAAGACATTTTTCCTGTTTCCGTTCCGTTTCCATAAAATCGTTCATTAGCTCTTCCGTTTCCGTTCCGTTTCCATAAAATCGTTCATTAGCTCTTCCGTTTCCGTTCCGTTTCCATAAAATCGTTCATTAGCTCTTCCGTTTCCGTTCCGTTTCCATAAAATCGTTCATTAGCTCTTCCGTTTCCGTTCCGTTTCCATAAAATCGTTCATTAGCTCTTCCGTTTCCGTTCCGTTTTCACAACTCGTTCATTAACTCATCCGTTTCCGTTCCGTTTCCACAACTCCTTCATTAGCTCATCCGTTTCCGTTCCGTTTCGGTAATATAGATCTATCTTCCTTCCGATTCCATTTTAAGCCGGCGGAACGGAACGGAATCCGCGGAAAACGGTAAAAATTCCGTTCCGTGCAACTTTCTACCCGGGACGTTGCTAAGAAGGATGTTTCCAATCCATCTTGAAAAATTGCGGCCAGAAATGTAATAAAAAACATCTTTGCGGAATAATATCCATTGGTTTTAACCGATTTCACTAAAATGTATTATACAGGCTCCCTATATTGTCGCACTATAGAGCTCGGGCGGGCCACGACCCGAGGTCGAAAGACAGACAGAAACTCAAAAACCTATAAGTCCCCCTTTATCCGTCGTCCCGCCGCTATATATCCTGAAGTTTTTCGTCTCTTGTCAGCACGCACAAAGCTAGGTTACATAGAGACCTAGCAATGCGCGTGCTGACAACCGATCTTGTAACAGCTTATATACAGAATAAGCTGTCGTTTTAGATAGAGAGTTGCCTATCCTATAGCGTGAAAAACAAACTTCCTCACGCGCATTCTTTATCCATGGTTAAGGAATTGAAACGGATCGGACACAGGTCTTTTGTTCTCTGCAGCTCTCTAGAGCTGCACCGAACGGAATTAAAGTTTTCCGCGGGTTCCGTACCGTTCCGCCGGCTTAAACGAAATCGGAAGGCAGAAAGATCTATATTACGGAAACAGAACGGAAACGGAAGAGCTAATGAAGGAGTTGTGGAAACGGAACGGAAACGGAAGAGATAATGAACGATTTTATGGAAACGGAACGGAATAAGGAAAAAAATGTCTTATGGTTAAGGAATTGAAACGGATCGGACACAGATATTTTGTTCTCTGCAGCTCTCTAGTCCCGGGACGTTTTCAGCCTTCTAGGTAAAGCGATTTGGGTTGGGTGTTCATTATTAGTCAGTGAGTCTGGACTTGAGTCATTTAGATACATATGAAGATGCTTAACGCTCAGCTTTAAAGAAAGCAACTTGTTATACATATTTTAAACGTGAACGAGACATGTTTTTACAAACAGGTGGTGAGTAACGGTATGAAGAAGCGAGGAACAGGTGGTGCTATTGTGAACATCTCCAGTCAAGCCGGCATTGTTGGTTTGCCATTCCGAACAGCGTACTGTTCTTCAAAAGGTGGATTAATTTCAACTACCAGAGTTATGGCTCTAGAACTGGGACCGTATAACGTACGTATTTAAATTTGGAAAGGAAAATAACGTGACTTTTCAAAACATTTCCTTCCAAATGTTAAGATTCGTACCAACGCGATTGCACCAACTCTAGTGGACACTGAACTCGGGCGCCGAGTTTACACCGAAGAGGGTAGAGCTAAAATGAGATCTCGAATACCCCTTGGAAAATTAGCAGGTAATCAGACATCATTTACATTCCGTAAATGCCATGATGTTCTTAACTTTGTGCTATTTTCTTTTTATCTCTTGCAGAAACTCGCAACATTGCGGACGCCGTTTTGTTTCTTCTGAGCGACCAGGCCGAGATGATCAATGGAATTGTTCTACCAGTTGATGGTGGTGCTACTGCTGTTTAAGAAAAACCATGACAATATTTAAATAAATAGCATACTTTGAAAGCAACCTTATTGCAATCCAGTTTGTAATGTCTAATTTTTCAAGAGAACTTAACAGAAACTTTGCTACAAACATATAGTTTAGTTAAAAATCTCCAATGAAACCCTATAATTTTTAAAACCATCAATGAAAATCACCAATGTGCGAAAATTATCCTTAATGAATATCCCCCCTCAACTTGGTGCCTTTTAACAGTGCTAAAAAAGGACCTGTAATCTATAAGAACCACTTAATCTCAATCCCCTTTAAAAGCACCAATGCAAATCCCCAATGAACGAAAAAGAATTTCTTAACGGAATCATAAATAATCCTTAATAGACGTACAGAAAATGAGTGAATAGCCCCTCGATTCGCAGCCTTAAACAGTGCCCAAACGATTACAGGTAATTCACATGTAACCATTAAAAGTCGTACAAAAAATTTGAGTGAGTAGCCAAAAATTATTATATATTATAGCCCCTAGCTAAAGTTATTTCACACACGTTTAAAACGTAGACTTATGCCCACACACTCATCTTCTTACATGACTTTATAAATTCCGCAATATTTAGCTACGTGTGTTTATATAACCAGACTTATTTCTTGCTATTGTGATCTGTGTGTGTTTGTGCTCCCGGGTACACGAAAACCAAGCGTGGAAAGAAACCGTTTATGGTAAGATCCACGACCATAATAGACCTCGTAATGTGAAAGAATTGCAAAAGGAAATACATTAGCGATATGGTATGAGTAAACAGCAATTTTCCGACTAGGGATGGAGGTAAAACCGATTTGTCTGGACTCTTGTTAAGAAAAAATTCCTCTTCCGGCTCGTGGAAATATTGGGAAAGAAACAACATTGGCATCGTCAAAGAATTCACCCGGTTAGATAGCGGCAGCGCTCAAATTTAGGGTTAATTTAATGGGCGGCTGAATCGAAGCGAAGCGGATTTGTTGGAAAGTGTGTATAGGGAAATATTTTCTTTATAGACCAGTTTGTGGGCTTGGCGCCGGAGATGTGGAATGCGGGCACGGTAGATAGAATGAGAGACTATTTTTTATACGGAAAGCTCACTTTGTGTAAAGGCTGGGTTGCTGTTATCTATATTTTATTAAATCAAAACCCGGACTGACTCATAATCAACGCCCAGCCCAAACCGCTTGTCCTACAAGGCTGAAAATTTGCAGAAACGTTACTCATAAGTAGTAGGCTCGTACTAACAAAGATTTTTTCAATCCGCCGCCATCTTAATAAATGGCGCCCAGAAATGTAAAAAATCTTCGCTATGCAACAAAGTCCGCGAGGTTCAACCGATTTCACAAACATTTAGTACACTGGTTTCCTTTAACCTATATACGGGCTGAATGGTCTTTTGAGTTCGATTTGTTGCCATCTTTTTAAATGGCGGCCAGAAATTTAAAAACCCTTCTTCATGGGATAATGTCCGCATGAAAAGTAATAAAAAATGTTCCGACGCGCAACGCCGAGTGCCTTCGCTCCTAGGGTGCTACAAAAATATTAGTCTGCAGTAAAATAAAATCTACCCACTCTTTATATCATTTTGACGGAAGTTCTTATTACACGCGAGCGACACTGCGGGGATAAGCTAGTCTCATTCAAAGCCACTAATTTTCAAACCGAGTACGCCCTAAATATTTTCACGAAAATTTAATAATAAAATGACCAAACGTGCTATTTACAATTTATCAGCGTTACAACCAAACCATAAAATTTTGTTACAAAGAAGCTTAGGTCATGTTAACATATTCTTAGTATCGAAAACTATTTCTTGGTTCAGAACATATTTTTAATTATACTTTTCTCTGGAGCATTCCTAGCATTATTAACTTTCGCTCCAGAAACAAATTATCAGCATTCGGAATAGAACGCCAAAAACGGATTTATGTAATTGAAAAAGAAAGACAATAGATGGGTCGCAATTGGTGCAATGTTCAGTTTATCTGGTAAGCCTCGGTTCCATTATTTAAGGGAACTACACTAAGTGAAAACGCTCTAACGCTTGGCGACAACGTAAAAAACCAATCTGATGTTTGACGTCCAGCTGAAAAGTAGTTTTTTCGGTCCAGTGAAAACGATGCTTAAGCGAGGATGAATCAGATCTCCTTTCTGATATAAATGGTTTCGTTTCATTCAACTAAGCTTTATGGAAAAGCTTATAGTATGGACATTAAAGTTCTGAAGCACAATCAGAGGCTAAATGGAAGAGAAATTTTGAATTTCAAGCCGATCAAATATTTGAGTGGAACGCCATATCCCTCAAGAAAGAAAAGGTTCTCTTTTCAAAATAATCAAATTCTAATACTGTGGGGTGGCGTAGCGGTTAGCGCTTTCGCCTCGCAGCAAGAGAATCCCGGGTTCGATCCCGGACTGTGGCACCGCCGCCGCACCGGGTGAAAATCTGAGAACAAATCCTTCCGCGTAGAGTTTGCGAGTTCTCTCCCCGCTTGTTAAAGTTTTCAAAAATAGTGAAAAAGGTGTTCGCTAGAAGTCAAACGGCAACGATAGTTATTTTTTGAATGATTTTAGGAATAACGTTTCTTAAAACGACTTAACAAGAATTAAGTTAAATTACTGACGAATAAAATAATCAATATTAACAGAAGGGAATAAGAGAGAAGGGAGACATTAGAGCCTGAGCTTTGGTAACGAGAGTCCGACCAACCTCAAGAAAACCGCGAAAACTTTGCGCAAGTACACAGCTTTTAACCAATTTACTGCAAAAATAGTTCTTTAAGTTCTCCGCGGTATCGGCCCATTTGTCTGCTAGATTTTCATTCTCCAAAAGCATAGGGCTGTCGATGTTTCGTTCTTGTGTAATTATAACCTCAAGTATGTATTTTATTGAAACTAATTTGTATTTTTTAATATTAATTCAGAATAATTAGTTTTCATCTATTTATTACCTTCAAATTATCTGATTTTGGTATGTTTTCAATACCCGTGTATCTAAATTAATTGCGCAGCTTGATTTCGTTTATCAACATGAAATTCGGCCATTTTTATATCCTTCAATGTAAAGTTGTAAACAAAACTACTTCTTATTCGTCAACCGAGACGTCACCTTCTTATGTGACGTCACAGCTAAGGCAGAAGTTAGATAGCCAATCAGTGAAGGGTAATTGATTTGAGGTTAGTAAGACTGTTGTTACGAGTGTAAAGCATTATGGAGATATAAAGTGTGTCCCTTCTCTCTTATTCCCTTCTGATATTAATTATATTTACTTAATTATTTAAGAAAACCCGGTTAATTGGGTAGATAGCCCTCGTCTCGACTCGGAGAGGTTTATTTTGCTTTCCCAACTTGTTAATTTCTTCACTTGCATCTTTGCCTTTACAGTTTTTCCTAGCACAACGCCTACGCTTAAGAAGAAATATCTACAATACTGTTATCATATTAGAGGACTTTGTATCATCTATTTTTTTATCATTATCTCATTTTATTTTTAAGACAATGGATTAATATCATAGGAAATAACTGATTATATGCAACACTTGATCTATAGAAATATAGGTGATTGTGTAAAAAACTGTCAAATGTTGTCCTTGGTATGCAAAATTTTAGGATAAATATAAAATTTTCAAAACTTATTATGTAAAAAACGTAGGGTGGGAGTTCAACTAAATAATTTAAAAAAAGCCATTTTTTTAATTATAATATTTTTGTTCACTCATATTTTAAGTCAGTGGCCGTTCTGAAACTATGAAAACATTTTATCCGAAATGATTCCATGCCTTTAGTTTTCTTCAATTCATTTTATTTAAAAAATGCTGAAGCGGCAATTCAAATGGAAATACTTTCAACGAGTAATTTACTATCTCGTTAGTCGTTATTCTTAATTTCTCACTTTATGCCTTGTCGTCACAGTAATTTGACCTTCTAGCATAGCTTAACGTACTTGATTTTTTCTCAACAAGAACGAAGGTGATAGTTGGCCTCTATTAAGGTATGGTTAACTCTATTTAATTCCATCTGATCTTGAACTAATACATCTTACTTGATTCAAAACTGGTTTAATTTTCTCGAATGTTTGCGAACGAGACCCTGAATAGCTAGATAGGATGGCGTCGAGATAAAGCCGTATAGATGTTCGAAATTCGTAGGGAGAATAGAGATAATCGGTAGTCGCCGTTTGGGATTAGGCACTTGAAGTGCTAGAATTTCTTACACGGTGGCCGTCGAACGACTAGAGTTTAATATTTAGGTCAAAATGTTGTGTTTACAGCCGGGCTGGCTTCCGGCTATAGCTGGGATATCGCTTTTCACTGGAGCCATATTATCTTACATCTGCGCCGTTGTACAAGGAAATGTCACTCCTTACGTTCCACTCATTGTATGTGAATACGTTATACTTCTCTTTAAATATATTTATAGGCCTATAAAAAAATAGAAGAGGATCTTCTAGCTCGTTGTTTATTCTTAGTCATGGAGACATTTTTTTAATCGATACATCGATTCTAATTATTGTAATGCGATCTTTATAAGCCTTGGATATACATTTCATATTCAATGTGTACCAAAAAGGGTTGTAGGACCGTAGTACAGTGAGTTTTATGGACGATTTTAAGTCGAAAATGTTCAGTGATATTTTGTTCTAAGGCCTTACGTTTTCAAGTTAAGATTGGAGTGTTTTATGGATTTGACCCGGACTACAAAATGTCACAGAGCATTTTCAGCTCGAAATCACCCCCAAAAAACACCCACCCTATTTTCTGTCAGACCTTTTCAGAAACACCCTGTACGGTAAAATAGAATGATTTTACTATACTCTTTTGCAATGTTTAGTTATGTCATTTCATAGTACATAGAATTTTTATGGGTATTAATTTAACATTTATTCTCATAAAATGTAGGGATTAATTTTTTTTTCATTGCGAGGTCATTGATCTAGAATTATCTTAGGCACAGCGTAAAATCATAAGGGTTTTACAAGACTATTGTTAAAAAATAAAACGCTGGCTTATATTTTACAACATAAGTACCATAATTACCCCTGATAAGTAAAACAAGGCCGTTGGACTAATGTAACCGGCATTTTCACCCAAAAAACGAAGGAGGCGGCCTCTTGTAGTCATTTTAAACTGTAAATCGTCCGCGGAGGCTCATATTCAGACCTCCCCTACAGATATCTTGTAGGCCTCGGACCAGTGTTGGTGAGGTGTAATGGCTACCTTGAAGCGCGCTAGTGTAGGTTTAGGGTTGTAACTTAATACATTATTTTTGTTTGCGACATATATTAAACAATGATGGATAACGGTCAGACTTCTGGGAAACGTCTCCCATTGGCTAAAAAAGTTGGGACAAAAAAGGCCGCACGGCGTCGCATATACCTAACTTGTATAGGTCGCAGATGAACATGCTGGTTACATTAGTCCAACGGGCGTGTTTTACTTATCAGGGGTAATTATGGTGCTTATGATTACAAGTGTCTACCTAATAATATTTAACGCTCTAAACTCGAATTAAATAATCAATTTTAGTGAAGCGGCTGGGTATATGCCTCAGAGTGGGATTTTTGCCATTTTCCTGATAATATCCTTCATAGCCTGTGAGTATTTTGATTTCAATTAATCAAAATAGGTATAACCAGTGTTCATTAGATTAATTTAGTTTAGTGATAAAATATAAGATATCTTCGATTAAAAGTAGATTTTATCTTGTTAACTTATTTGAAAACGTAAGATTAAGGATTTCTAGATCTTCATCCCTTCAGTTTTACAATTCGGTTTAAAAAATTCCAAACACTGCTGATGTTTTTACCAGTTTCCCTCAAATTACAGTGAAGGAAGCCTAGTTTATGCTAAGTTTCTGGAAAGTTCTATTTTTTTTTAATTGGTTTATAGACTTAGTTTAAATGCACTTATTAATCTTAATAATTTAACTATTACTCGCTAATGTTATCAAATTTGAATGTTTTGGTAAAAGTTATGGCAAAAATTAAACAGAGTAAATAATGTCTACTCGATTCTTCTCCGTTGTTATTTACATTTAATACTCTTGTTTTTCTCATTCTTAGGTACACTTACCGTGTATTTTCGATACACAATGGTTAAGGAACTAACAACAAATCACAGCAAGAAAGTGCAAAATATCAATATAATATCTTTCGTATTTGGCTTTTTCTCAGCTCTTGGATTAATTCTAGTTGCTACATATCCAGTCAGTAAATAAATTTTTCAAGGGTTTTTTTTTCTGAAACGTTTGCCATAAACTGGATCAAACTGAGTGGAAAGTGTCCAAGAACAAGGGATCTACAAAATTTAGATGCAGAGAAATGAGTCACCAATCATTGGCCCCTATAACAATGAAATAGTCCAGCATGTTGTAGACCACATGCTCTTTCACACTTTGCACTCGGTTAGGCCTAGGCCCTCAAAACCAAATTTTTAACTAATGTCAGACATATCATAAACACCCATTGTACGGGTTGTTCACAAATTATGTAACGTGGAGATGTAGGGAGGGGGCTTGAGGATGTGTTACTAATTGTTACCTGAGGAAGGTATAAAAATGTTACATAAGAAATCATATTTTAGTCCATGAACCTCATTAAAGCATACTTTAAAACCACCGAAGGTATTTCCGGTATAACTATCTCACGCTCAAAAATGATTTCAAGTGTGGTTTCGCCTATTTTTCAATGATTTAGAGAAAAATAGGCGGTGGGTATTACTAATATTATTTTGAAGGTGGAAGACTATTACATTATCTAAAAGTGTTCGGAATGCAACATAAGAGGAAAATTATTGTCATACATTGGGGAGGGGAAGGGGGTAGTCTACGAATGCCAGTTTTTATGTCACGTTGTTTTGAAGCAGTCCATAGTATTTTTACGCAGTTCACAGATTAATAATAATCCATTTATCTCACCTATTTCAATAATTTCGTGGCGTCTATAATTCCCATTCTAGATGACAACGATAGTCAACGCTCACGATGCTGGAGCGTACACGACGTTTTTCTGCGGCGTAATTTACTCGTTCCTACAGACGTACCTGACTTACCAGTTATACCCGGAATTTAACGGCATATTTATCTGCAACATGCGACTACTCATCAGTATCTGCAGCCTCTTTTCCATGGTAGTCCGTATCCTTTATAAATATTGCGAGCATGTTTATTATTACCACGAGCAAATACAATACATATTCTTATATTAGTTCAAGCAGAAGTGACATGAGACTAGAAGTGAAGGGCTCTAGCATTGATAGCAGATCCTGGCACCAGTGAACAAATTTGAGGATTTTATGCTGCTTCCCACGCGCCTACAATAGAGGGAAAAAAATTGGCCGAGTTCCAAAAACATTTCCTACCCCTTCCCCTCAACCTAAAGCCGCGGAACACAGACACGGGAGCTTGAATCTAGTTCGGCCGTCTACCACCGCGAGCGTCTCACCGTTTTGGAGGCAAAATTCAGAAATTGCCACTAGAGGGCCAACCGTTGGTGTGTTATCAAGAATATTCACTTTCGCCGAGTGAAGAATTTAGTTAGCTCAATACTTCTGGTCTCATCTCACTTCTGGTTCAAGGTATTACGTCTACGAGGTTGTAATCCTTAATTCGGCTTTAAAGTAATCGTATTTTACATCATGGGGAGAATGAAATGGGATTCTGTGCCTCATGATCATCTTAAAGATAAGAGGATGCCATGGGAAACGGTAGATAATGTTTCATAGTCTTTATAGTTACATGTTTGAGTGCCATTGTTCGCTGAAATATACCTTTTCAAAGTGGGGGATAAAATAGAGACTTCTACTTTACTAACTTGTTGTCTTAAGATGGAATCTGTTGGACTGGTAATTTTAAAGTCGTATCAACTGCCTTTGGATCCACTAAACTTATATTCCATCTTAATTCCATATCAAGCAAAATATCTGCCATCTTCCGGGAAACTGCGTCCCCTTTTGAAAGCACTGCTGTTCCATTGGACCGAATATAGCGAAAAATATGCGTTGTTACGTAATTAAAAAATGCGTATTTCAGGTTTTTTTTTATCAAAAACCTTCTTGTTTTAATGCTTAGGCATATCAATACACTTTTCTGTATAAATACTGATATTGCAATGGTCAAACCTGACCGAACCTAACAATTTCCTATTTAAACACTGATATTACAATGGTCAAACCTAACCAAAACGTAACCAGACCGAACCTAACAATTTCCTATTAAAACACTGATATTGCAATGGTCAAACCTAACCAAAACGTAACCAGACCGAACCTAACAAATTCCTAATAAAACACTGATATTGCGATGGTCAAATCTATTCTAACCCACCACTAGCCTGAGCCTTGACCTTAACCACTCAAAAATATGACCCCAATTTACAAAAATATTCAGTCAAATGTCTCAATTACTCAAATAGGTGCATATTTTAATTACTTCATTTTCCCCCACACTATCCAACGTGTCATTGTTATACGTTAATCTTATATAAAGTGTCAATAATTGACAACACTCATAGTGTAAAAGAAAATCGATATACAGATATTTAACGAATTTTCTACCTTTGTGATGTATACTTTACTCATCTAGATAAGCCTTGTCTTTAGAGCCTTTTCGAATACTTAAATGCAGTGACGTTTTCCAAAATTCGCCCCGCACACAGTTAAAATATAGTATGATCTAATATAAACAATACCATAAGCTTACAATCCTCTTCAAATATCCATCACTAGGTCCTTAGTGCAACATCTCTTGCCCCTTCTTTAAGTCAGCTTCTAAGAGAAATCGGGCGCCAAAAATTCAAGAGAGATTTTTATTTCCATTTCTGGGGCCCTTAAGACACGGGCGCTTTAAGAGAGTAGTATGTATGAGGGTAGATAGCTGACTTTCGTGGGTGGAATATTTTGTTTAGGGTCTTTCTTTTTTATCTCCAAACCTGCTTTTTGCACGGATCGCACGGTGCTTTTCCATCTGATTACGCAACAGATTTTTTTTTTTAGTTTCGTAATAAAAGCAGGGTAAAAGTTGAAAAAATGTTTACCATGGTAGTGTTTCATAATTTAATACCAGGTTGTGGTTTGACGGATTATAGAATGCAGTGGAACAGACTAGACCTCTATAGCTCCCATTCAGACATTAAAACTTAATGGTGGCTTATCAATTTATGCTAATATTTCTAGGGTTTCCTGGAGCTTCTAATCGCTTCAATTGCGGAATGGTGTCTGGCCATATTTTTTATATTATTCTTCTACTCGTTCATTCATGAGTTCCGTAAGGGATACGTACAAGTCAATTCTCGACTGCTAGTCAAGCACTTCGACGAGGACGTCAGTCTCAGAATGACCTGGAGAGACGAACAGAGACCAATCTTGGTCAGCTGAAACCACCCCAATAGCCTGAATAATTTATAAAGTCAACTTCATTACACGATTTTCGTCACATCCTTGACTAGTCTCATGTATAAACGAATGATAATTCCAAAAAGGTTTAATTTTGTAAATATAAATAAAAAAATCCATGCCAAAATATAATCTATCTATATCTATATAAATCAAAGTCCTGACTGACTGACTGATAATCAACGCCCAGCCCAAACCGCTTGCCCCAGAAGGCTGAAAATTTGCATGAACGTTACTCATAAGTAGTAGGCGCGTACTAAGAAAGAATTTTCCAATCCGAGTCCATCTTAAAAAATGGCGCTCAGAAATGTAAAAAAATCTTCTCTACGCAACAAAGTCCGCGCGTTTCAACCGATTTCACAGGTATTTAGTACACTGCTTTCCTTTAACCTATAGACGGGTTGAATGGTCTTTTGGGTTCTATTTGTTGCTAACATTTAAATGGTGGCCAAAAACTTAAAAACTCTTCTTTATGGAATAATGTCCGCATGAAAAGTAATAAAAATATCCCGACGGGCTGACGGGCAACGCCGAGTGCCTTCGCTCATAGGGTGCTACAAAAATATTAGTCATCAGTAAAATTTACCCATTCTTTATATTATTTTGATGGAAGTTCTTATTACACGCGAGCGACGCCGCGGGTAACAGCTAGTTATGATACAAGGATGTTGATTATAAAGCTTCTAAGGTTGGCAGAAGTAAATGTTTTGGGGAACACTGTATTAACAAATAAGTAAAAAAACCATTGTAACTAAAGCCAAGTGTCATGTGTATGTTAGCAAATTGCCTACTCTTGGCTACGAAAGTGGAGGTATGTTCTATTTTATAATTTTTTATTTCGACTAATTGAATTTTTATTAAATAATATAAAAACTTAACACGATATTAATATTTATCACAATCAAAATTTTATGTTATATCATCAAATTCGAAACTACGTGCTTAATGTTGATTGACTGGCGCTTTGACTAGAAGGCTCGGTAAGGCTTCTGAATTCGCTTTTTCTGGCTATAGTAACTTCCACACCAAAGTGTTTCATTTCTGGGTAGAGGGATATGAAGTACGCAAACAGTGCAAATGCCAGTACCCACTCTGATATTGCGTTCACTTGTTTTCCTTCACTCTAAAAATAATTTAGAAAATCTTGAAACGGGCTCGACGTAATTCTGTTTCCTTTTTAAAATTGCCTTATTTTCTCTCATTAGATAACAAATTACAGAAAAATAATTGGAAGCTCTCCTATATCCTTAAATTTTTATAATTAAATAACTAGTAATTACTTTCCACGCATCACTATCAGGAGAAACAGTTGTTGTACTGTTTGACTGATGGTTTTTCTTCTCAGGCTGCTGAAACGGAACCGCTATCACTGTTTATTAATTTTAAGGAATATAACCTTTTTCACGTTCCCTAGATGCAACTTCTGATGATTGGAGAAGAGCTTCTGATCGTTCATCATCAAATTATGACAACAAAAAGGATACTGACAGTTAAGGCAATTAAGGCCAACAAACAAATACCGCAACGAGAGTAAAAAATAATCATTGGCTTGGAAGTGTGCCGTCTTGAAGGCCTGACCATATAAGACAGGATTGTTTGCGTCACTGCGTATGTTAGACCAATAATAAAAGCGATGAAGGCGCCCAGCGTGTGTGGTAACACCACGCCTTTAGCCTTTAGAGAAATTTAACATTTTACAACTATATAAGTATATTAAATTTAAGAATTGCCTTACGGCCTCGCTCCTATCTTTGGGTTTAGTATTGACTGGGTATGAGGCGACAATTATCATGCCACTTAGAGTTAGAATGCCTAAAATCACTGAAAGATTGTTCAGTCTTTTGGCATTTTTCATGCCCTCAGCAAGAGTGCGCAGACTGTAGTATCTGATAACCATGGCCAGAAAACCTAGATAATTAAAGACAGTTCAAAGAAAAATTAGTGGGCAAATATCAAATAAGAAAGTAAATGATTATTAAACTCTTGTTTTAAAAAAGAAGGGAAGCCACTTCGAAATGAACTTTTTATTGTCTTTTAGTGAAAAATAATGGTTCTAAATTTAAACTGATTAACAGGAGTTCATAATAACCACCCTTCGCCCTTCGGGGGGGAGGGGGGAAGTATGAAACTGGCCATAGAGCTAGTGGTAAAAATCGCGAACAACAAGATTCTGTCGTTGCGCATGCTCCTTGGTCTTCGTTCCAAAACTTCCGTTGGCTGGGATCTCCGTCGAAATTCGAAAAGAAAAATGGTGATATGATGGACGTAGAAACACGTTGCAATTCTTATATTAAGGATACTGCGAATAAATTTGTTCAAACCATTTTAATTTAACCCCAGATTCTCACTCTCACATATCACAACAAAACATTATTGGCAATCGTTTACATGTTTTGTAGAAAACTGGAAACCCCGACTAAAAGCCAACTTCTTAGCCAAGGCTTAATTTACACCGTTCCGACAGAAGCAGACGTGAGCCATTTTCGCTTCCAAAAATCACAAGATAAAAATAGTGCTAAACCGAAAGTGTGTAAGTTAATGCGCGTGGGCGCTAAAAAATGGGGTAACTATTTATTTGGGAGTTAAGCGGTGTAAGAATCCGCTGAGCTTTACAGCGAAACTTTGTTGTTACGGGCTTTTCAACCAGTTTCGTACTTCGGGTTATTATGAACTCCTGATATTAAATATAAACCTGCCAAATATCTGACAATGAATAAAATCATAAGCACCATAATTACCCCTGATAAGTAAAACACGCCCGTTGGACTAATGTAACCAGCATGTTCATCTGCGACCTATACAAGTTAGGTATATGCGACGCCGTGCGGCCTTTTTTGTCCCAACTTTTTTAGCCAATGGGAGACGTTTCCCAGAAGTCTGACCGTTATCCATCATTGTTTAATATATGTCGCAAACAAAAATAATGTATTAAGTTACAACCCTAAACCTACACTAGCGCGCTTCAAGGTAGCCATTACACCTCACCAACACTGGTCCGAGGCCTACAAGATATCTGTAGGGGAGGTCTGAATATGAGCCTCCGCGGACGATTTACAGTTTAAAATGACTACAAGAGGCCGCCTCCTTCGTTTTTTGGGTGAAAATGCCGGTTTCATTAGTCCAACGGCCTTGTTTTACTTATCAGGGGTAATTATGGTACTTATGATAAAATAGTTCGTTTCAAATGGTCCATTCTGTATTTCAAAACGTTTGTCATTGTATCCGTTTCCGTTTTACATACCAAATGATGCCGAAAGGAAAAGAAAAATTGCAAAAACTCCACTTTGTGGAGGATAGCCACCTGCATCACTGGAGAAAAGAATTTAAGCGAAACACGTCATAGACTGTTTTTAGAAAAGTCAAGGGTGATAGGGGGTGGATACGAATTCTGAGAAAAATACGCGCCGTAACTTCGGAAACGATTGGGTCTAGTGGGACGCTAAAATGGGGAAGGAATACTCGGGACGAAAGCCAGGTGGGCTACTTCAAAACTAAACAATTTTTAGCGCCATCGTGTCGGCCTAATTTTACTTAAATATGCCAAAATAATTTTAAACTGTTTCGCTCACAAATAAAATTTGCAATTGAAACTCAAATTTTTATATAGAGTTAATATTTAATAATTATTGTTTCGAAATTGTTGCTAAAATAATAGTGCACGTAGATGACTCTGCAATTGGGAAACGCCGGTAGGGATTTTTAAAATGACTTTGGCATATACAAATAAAATTAAGCCAACACGATGGCGCTAAATAGTGTAAAATTTTGAAGTAGCCCACCTGGCTTTCGTTCCGAGTATTTCTGTCCCATTTTTAGCGTCCCACCAGACCCAATCGTTTCCCAATGTCTTTGAAGAAAGCGCTGTTTACAAAAGCATAACCTATGTTCTTATATTACTTTTGCCAGTACTTATAGGGAGCTGTAATATGATCCACTTATGGTGTAATGATATAGTACAACGGTTAGCAAATATTGCTCATATTTCCCTCGGGTATAGCTTTATTGCAGTTTACTATTACCAGAAGGGAATAAGAGAGAAGGGAGACATTAGATCCTACTTTGGTAACGAGAGTCCGACCAACCTCAAGAAAACCGCGAAAACTTTGCGCAAGTACACAGCTTTTAACCAATTTACTGCAAATATAGTTCTTTAAGTTCTCCGCGGTATCAGGCGGCCTATTTGTCTTAGGGCTGTCGATGTTTCGTTCTTGTGTAATTATAATCTCAAGTATGTATTTTATTGAAACTAATTTTTATTTTTTAATATTAATTCAGAATAATTAGTTTTCATGTATTTATTACCATCAAATTATCTGATTTTGGTATGTTCTCAATTCCCGTGTATCTAAATTAATTGCACAGCTGGATTTCGTTTATCAACATGAAATTCGGCCATTTTTATCTCCTTCAATGTGTGTCAACCGAGACGTCACCTTCTTATGTGACGTCACAGCTAAGCCAGAAGTTAGATAGCCAATCAGTGAAGGGTAGTTGATTTGAGGTTAGTAAGACTGTTGTTACGAGTGTAAAGCAATATGGAGATGTAAAGTGTGTCCCTTCTCTCTTATTCCCTTCTGCTATTTCTAGTTCACAACAAGTGTTATTTGCAAATTAAATCAGTTCAGTTCGAAAGCTTGTAGTAATTCTCTTTTTACACTTGAATGTTCTTCCAAAAATGGAGCGAAGAAAAAGAAACTTCTTCATCATATCATATGGTGAAAAATTATTCTTGTTATTTTTTGTAGCTACTTCAGATGGATAAAGGGCGTGTTAGTACTGCAATTTAAGTGGACAATTACCTTTTCGATTTAAAACATAAAAAATAAAGAGGAATTTGTAACATAGTATATAATTTACTTTGTAAAGGTCCATATGATTTATGAAATCTGTTTATTTGTGATTTCTTTCAATAAATAAAACCAAATATATTGCTCAGTTTACCTGATGAAGGGCAGAAACGCCGGCACGTCTTTCCTAACTACGGCCCAAATGTAGGACACAATGACTCCCATGAAAAGCATGGCTCCAAGAAGAACCGGTAGCCATCCGGAACTTGACCATTTGATGCGTTCCATTTTGAAATGTGATTATTTATTTTAATACCTTGTTGCAGAACGGACTGAAATAAATTTGACTTGAAACTGTTCCATCCACCTCTCTGATAAAAAGGTGTACATTTACACGTAGATAACGGGATAGCATGCGCTTGAGATAAAGAAGTAACAAGTTGGGTAAACAAAATAAACCTCTCCAAGTCGAGGGCTAACGTTTTCACCCAAAAATTATACATTTCACAGAGGTCAATCAGCCAATGATAAAACCGGAAATGAATAGCACAAATTTGGCGTGTATGTGGTATATACGAAAGACTAGTGCATGGTGTATGTAGATAGAGTATTGAAGTACAATTTTCCGAATTACTGCGAACGTATTTCGGAAATTGGCAAGATTGCGAACTCGTTTGCTTCTATTTTCCAACTGCGAACGCCGTGACAGACACACACTCAGAAACGTTCAGTGTAATACCTCTCCGTGATATTATCGTCACTTGGAATGGCAATAAGGTAGTCATAAACTAAAATCCGTATATCTGGTAGAAGTAATTGATTAGAATGCAGGATATAACAGACGTCGCTAACAACGAATTAACGCGAATCTCTAACGCTTTGTCTTCCACTCATTGTAACTTTGTTGGTGTAAGGTTTATAAAACAAAAGAAATTAGCGGTGATGGTGAAATAAAAGCTACCTAGATAATACAAGGCCGATGCGCGCTATTCTAGAGCTAGGGTTCATTCAAGGGAGAGGAAAGTTTTTTCCCGATAGAGGGGGTTCTTTTATATAAATATTGTCCTCGATTTTAGAGGTTATTTAAATTAGCAATTTCATTATTTTAAAACCTATCAAATTGCAATATACAACTAATTTTATAAATTACCCATTTTTAATCATTATTTTGTTTTTTATCTATTTGGAATTGATTAGATGACACTAGATATTATTAAAAGTAATAAAACTATACCACTTTAGCTACAATATAAATTATAAAGTTATTTATAAGTATATTATAAACTGTAAAATGTAAAATACAAACAGTTCCTAAAACCGCAAAGTTCTTTTTTCGATTTTGTGGTTACGTTTACAAGCCATTAGATTACAGCAACGTTAAAAGTCCCCTTTTTCTGAAAAATCTTTATATGAAGTCTCGAAATTCATCAACGAACGAAGCAGAAATTGGATCGAGGCATCTTTACAAAGTCGACTTCATCCTAACCCACCAGCCTTGGCAGAGAAAGAAATTTTCTTGGTCGGAAATTATGCCGTATTGGGTGGAACCATCCTTTTAAATCCACCGTACTCCTGTTTCGACGACATAGTGGAAATAAATTCTAATTACCATGATGTGGTCAAACATTTTGTCTCACTACCCACCGCCTTACGTTGTGCAGAAACTAGGTTGTTCGGTTACGAATATATCGAATTTCGGCAGACTCATCCATTGCAAAGGATCGAGTTTCACTACCAGCATCGAATGTTACCGAATTCATAAAGATGTCCTATTAAGAATATCGAACCAACTGCCGTCATCAGCAAATTTTACAAATAATGTCTCAAAATCACCCTTATAAAAATCGTCAAAGGACTTTTTTTGGAACCATATTGGAGCCCTTGGGATCATTTTCTAAAAGAACAATTTCCAAAGACTTTATTAGAATATCCTAAAGAATTCTTGAGATAAATGTCCAAATTAGGCCTAGGGAATATTTTCAAAAGAAATTCTTTACGAATTCTTGAGGTAAATGTCCAAAGAAGTCCTAGGGAATATATTCCAAAGAAGTTGGTTAGGAATTCATAAGATAAATTTCGTATGAAGGTTTAGGGACCCGCTAAGAATGGTAAGGATCTAGTTTCATTACTCGAATCATAAATTCAAAAGTTATCTCCGGATATAACTTATAAACTTATGCTGAATGGAATGTTGTTACTGAGTTTGAAGGGAGTCTACCCGTCGATTTTGCAATCGCGGTCTATAAGTTCGTACGGATACCCCCGTTCAGTGCCACTAAATTTGGCAGAACCGAACCCATCGTACAGGAAGTGTTGCTGCCAGACAAGAATCATACTAATTTCTCAAAATTAGCTAGTATTGTCTAAAATGATGTCAAGCTAACCCCAATTACTGAAGACGTGATACAAGAAAGACAGATCATGAAATACTCTGCCGGCTATATCTGCAACTGGGCTTTTTTCGCCGGTCTACGTTGTGGTTGATTGTATGCAGCTCAACGTTTGATGGTTGCAGTACGGACGTCAAAGATGATGGTAGAATTAGTTCATAGTCCATTTTCATGTCCAATGAAAGTAAAATTGTTTTTATTTCTATTTAAACCGGTTTTTAATTTATTGACTATTCATACATTTCGTTCAATTTGATTAAAATTTTACTCTCAATAAAGCTTTCGATTTGGCAATTTTATTCAATCTTAAACTCTGCATTCTATGCAGAACTATTCAGTGTGGCAAAATGCAAGGTCATAAACATATGTTTAAAATGCAGTGACAGGCAAAATATTACCAAGGTAGGAAAGGTTCAGAGTCTTGGTCTACCAAATACGTTAAAATCGAACCCTTGCCTTACACCATTATATTATTCATAAACTATAATGTCATATTAATTGAATAGACAGACTTTTAATCCTTTTCAAGTAAAGCTAACAATTATGAATGTTAATTGTTCCTATTCAAGAAATATTTGTTTGTGTAGGTTTATAATTTTAATACTGGCCGCTCTCGAAAGACGTGAGTGACGGATTATCGTATTTTTGTGGTAGATCTTTCTCATTCGAACGTTGCACATTCATCAAATCGTCTGTGAATCGTACCCAGTCTGCGTGCAATTGAGTGTTTTTTGGTCCCCAGTTTACGTTTGGCTTAAAGGCTGTTGAAACTGCCTGTAATACACAATAAATATCTCAACCTAAGTCCAAATTTTGGTAATTGGTCTATCTACTGGCCGAAGAGAAACTGCGTAAGACACAGGGAGTGTGCGTTTTTCTTTCACAATCAAGAATCTAACAATAATAATATCGGTTTTATCTACGAAGGGATGTCCACACTGAGCCTGCGGCTCATTTACAAATGGGTCCCTTTACAATGCATAGAAGAGTGGTGGCTAATCAATATGCCATAGCTAACCGACAGCGCCCTATACTATCTATTACCATTAACCTCATCAAGTTTTGATGGAAAGCGGCTCATCATTTGTATGTAAAAGTTGCACAATAAAACATCGGTAGTGCCACTGAAGAAATCTTAAGGCTAATCTATTTTAAAATTGCGCACAAATCTTATGGTATTGCGATAAAATTATTCGAATATTTAATTATATTAAAACTTGTGACATTACCGAAAAAAACCCTTTTCCTCTGTGTTTATATACTTCAACTAGAATCCAGAATGGAATTTGTAGCATGGCAATGGAGGCCAGACCCCAACCCATAATGTTGCCCCACCAAGGGATTCCAGCTTTATCCTCGCTGGCAACCACAATATTTCCATAAACAAAGATGACCTAAATTTTTCATTATTTATTAATAAAAAGTTTTAAGTGACATTGAAACAAAACTGAGAAAGTAAAATTTCCAAATGAAACTAGTCAAAATACTCTCACCATTCTAGAGAAGCTTCTAAACTTCACTAATATATAAAAGCCGCAGCACTCAAATATCTAAGTCACTATGTAGGCCTAAATCCTTGAATTCCGTCAACGTACCATTTCGAATTTCAGATATGCTTACGTACTATAAGGGATACAGGAGTAATTCCACCCCAAGTAATTTTCCAGAACCAGTTTGGTTGGCTTCCAAGCATATAATGCACATCGTTGCAAAGCCGTTTAGTACCTGTAATATAACGCAACAGGAAACAAATATATTTTAAAAATACTTAGATTAATCATTCGGCAACTATACATTCAACAGTATTCGCGAGCTATTCGTTTCATTATGCTGTTAATTTAATTGCAAGTTTTACCATAGATCCACATGATGCCAACAACTTCGCATATTCCGTAGAAAAAAACCGCTGTTCCTACACAGTAATTATCGAGAAGAAGCATGATGTAGGACCCACCCTAATAAAAACAATTGTGAAATAATAGGTAGTTTGCTCTTTTGTGATTAGTGAGAAATCTTACATTGGTAGTTAGTGGTAGTCCACATAGAAATGAAAATATCGTCATGGCTAAAGCCAGTCTCCACTTTTTGTGCCTGAGTGCTGGGAACCGATCACGAACCGCTGTTAAGATGGTCTCAATCTGAGCAACCTAAAAGCGAATTTTATGACCTTTAAGAGGATTGGAAAGAAGACAAATTGTAAAGAAAACCCCGCTTTTATCTGCTAGTTAGTCTCGCACCGGAGACGCTCAGATGTGTATAGGTACATTTCCAAAATAGTATTACAAGAAAATATTTCATATATAACTTACAGCGCTGCCAATTCCAAGTGTAAATAGCATTATGAAGAACAGAACTGACCACAGTTGAGGAACAAAACCAATATTTCCAAGTGCTTCTGGGTAAGCTATGAACGCCAGAGACATACCCTCTAAAATTATACTCTCGTTTTAAGTTGAACATCCAGGATCTAATGTACAGAATAGAAACTTTTCGTACCCTTTTTACTGACAACAGTGTCAACTTCTTCACCGAGTTTGAGAGCTAAAGTACCCAAAACCGAAAATATCACAGATGCAGCAAGAAGACTCGTGAAAGTGTCCGTGAAACTGACTATTAAAGCGTCTCTGAAAATATAGTTTTTGTTATGGTCAAGCGAAAAACCGATTTAGGTTTTTCAATCCTTAAAATTACCTGGATATATTATGCTTAAACTCGTTGTAGCTAGAATACATGACTAAAGACCCATATCCTACAGCGAGAGAAAAGAAAGACTGTTCGCAAGCGTGGTACCACACCTGCAAAGAAATTGAAAATTTGACCACTATTGTGTACAAAGTCCCCGAAAGAAAATTTAGCCCCCCCCCCATTCGACCGAATGTAGCATTGAGGTATTTTAATTTAAATTAACAATTCCATCTACAAACTTGTCGTTTGACCAATTACAAATACCTCTGGTCGCAAAAGATCTTCCCATTTAGGCGTGAAGAAGTAAGCCAGTCCATTAGTTGCTCCCTCGTTAAGAAGGGCCACGATCAACAATGAGAACAAAACCGTGTAAGGAAAAAATGCGGTAAAATAGGAAACCTGTTAAAAATTTTAACTAAATAAATATTTACCATAGAATTTTAGACGAAACTTTGTGCTACTTTACTTTTCCTAGGGATTCAATTCCCTTTATTATCGCAAGAAAAACAACAACCCACGCAAGAAGAAGACATAGTGGTAAAGGCCAATCCATGCTGTTCACTTCTTCCAAACTCGAAGACTTATTTAGAACTCGATTACTTTCCAAAATATCAGACATAAAGATTAGTATTTAAATAATAAACTCAACCACACCGCATTCCATGGAAAAAATTGAAGGGGAAACATAAAAGCGCACTAAAACCTTTCACTGAGTTTTCTAAATGTTACAAGGTTTATTTATTTTTGTAAAAACTTTCTGCAATTGTCAGACTAGAGGAACTATATGTAGTGACGAATTTGCCTCTTATGTAACCACTTGGGCACACGGGGTATAATTAATATTTTCTGGAACAATAATTTTAATTATTAAAACTTATTAATTGGACATAAAGTCCAAACTTTAAAATTAAAATTCCTGAAAATCGATGCTCAAACTACTTATGGACTTCATACTTTCCAAGCCCCAAAGGCTTATTAAAGGGCTCCACTGGCGGCTTGCGGGCGCGGTAGCTTTGGAAGAGATAAAAGGCGGTCTGCCGTTTGCACGTGTAAGGATAGAGACCCCGCAAGCCTCTGGTGGAGCCTTTTAATCAAAGTACTTCTATCAGGGATAAGGGAGGTGAGATGGATTGGAAATGATGAAGGGCGACCTGCGGCACCGTATCTCTCCCGGTGTACCTCGCGCACGCCCCTACCCTTCGGTAGGCGATTGCCAAGTGCTGCCGCGTAGCGCCATTTTATATGTACGAGAACTAGCTTCTATTTTTAAGATAGAGGAGCGTCCTTTACAATTTCGTCAGGAACGACCCAACCTAACCGCTGAGGATGCTGGGAGGACTACGGTGCCGTATGTGGGGGTACAGAGGCAACGCTATAGGTATGGGGGTTTCCACTCCATTCCTCTCTCCTTCAAGCTTCTATGAACGTTTTTGTTCCCATGAGGGATTCTGAATACATTATTTGCTTTTAAAAGGCTTACTTGAAATACATTTCTGTTAATCCCGAAGAAGATATATTCGACTGTAATATAAATAAAACTTTCATAAGAAATATCGCTATCCAGCCATCTAAATCGTAATTGCGGAAATTGAAGTATTACATCAATGCATGTTAAATTTCCAGCCCACTCCGGGTCGCAAACAGTCCATGGAAGAGTACTTGTCATGGATGCGAAGAAGTAGAAGATTGTTAAAGCCATTAAGTAATTATAGAATATCATTAAATAGAGATTCGACACCATTTGGGCGTATCCTATGCCTGAAAATTCGTAGGAAACATGATAGTCAATGATCTTGTTCATAATGGTTTTCATGTTTTTAACACGGAAAGAAAAATGACCACCTTTAAGCGCGGGTACAACGCTCCAAACTTTTATTGGTCCAGCACCACTAAACTGGCCCAGCACGAGCTCCATGTAGTATAGAGGACGCCCAATTATTACCAGTACGATTAAGTACGGAATTAAAAATGCTCCTTCAAAACCATATATAATCAGTATAAGATTAAATTAACTCATAGTGAAATACGAACATTCCTATTCCAAGCTTTAACGTTATGATCGGCGAAAACAAGGAAGCATTATTTATTTGTACTATGAAGGGCAAACACGACATGTTCATAGATCTTGCAAATTATATGAGCAATTGAATGCTTAAATAATACATTACTGCTAAAAATGTGAAATTCGAAAATTAATAATCCTCGAATTTTCATAGAAATTAAAGCAAAGAAGGGGTCCAGTGGATCCCCTAAAAGTTGACTTTCCTCCTGAACTCCTGGTTTAGCTTGGCGAAGGCTAGTGGGCGGGATTTATAAGTGCACTTGTAAATCCCGCCCAAATATGCCTCCTGCCTTTGCCAAGCCAAAACTGGAGTTCGTAAGGTAAGTGAACTTGTAGGGGATCCATTGGACCCGCGCTTTGCTTTAAGGATTAACTTTTATTTTACAAACCCTGGGCGCAGACGTTACCCCTGGAAGATTCCGACCCTGCTAAGGAAGCAAGGCTGCCTTTAACTAGAAATTTGCTTGGCCTATCATTGATCCCCAAATAATTTCTTCCACTGGAAGCCGAGTTTTTAGCCACATCATAGCATACGATAGGATCTTAGTTTGACCCGAGCCGTTGTAGTAGTTGTGGCCAGAGTTTTCGCTTTTGTTATAGTTATTTTTTAGATTAAAAGGAATTTGATATTACCGCAAACCACTCATAGGGTTAATTAAGCTCGGTAAGATATTTAATTGTGATTAAAATTTTTCCAACCGTGAATCGAACCTGGGTTGCTCGCGCAGAAGTAAAAGACACGCAAGCACTGAGCCATAGAGACTTGATAAAAGTTATGAGTTTTTATCGCTTATTTTATCTCTAAAGGGTAGGAGAGGGGGGTGAAACCCTCTTTATTTGTGGGGTCGGATGCTTCTGAATTTGTATCTTTAGGGTCTTTATGTTTATTTTCTTTTTATTTATGTACTAATTAAATAGAAAACGATGTGGCTTATACTATGGTCCACCTCCGGGGTAAACTTGTTCATTTAACTTTTCACTGCGTCTGCCCTCAAAAAAATGAGCCTTGGTATCTTAACAGGGATGCAATCTTCCGATGGTAATGTCTGCGCCCAGGGTTTGTTAATTTATAGCTAATAGTTAAATGAATATGCAAATTTGAGAACAAAAAATAATCGATTCTTAAATTTTTATCAACAGAAAACGATTAAAGCCCATGAATTTTATAGCTTGTATCATTCATTTAAATCGAAGCTTTTTAATGAGATAAACAATCCCTTGGTATAGAAAAACACATGAAAAAAAAAGCTCACCACCGCCATTGTTGTAAGCGACATTAGGGAACCTCCAGACATTACCGAGCCCAACGGACACTGACATGCATGACAAAAGGAATTCAACCTTTCTTCCCCAAGCTCCTCTTTTGGTCTCGTCGGCCAGAGGGACATCTTCCCCTTCCAAGTCGACTGTTTTGGTCATATTTTTCGGCTTAGCAACGTCTTGATGCGTCGAAATGGCTTGTATATTTTCAGTACTTCAGGATGTGTCTATTATAAAGAAAACTGCCATAAAGAAACTAAAAATTAACCTTTTTAATAAAAATTTACATTTTTTAGGGAAATAGTAAGGTTCGTGGTCATTTATCACACCTTGGGTAATTAAATTGAAAATTTTTATGAAGCTAAAATTAAAAGAAGCAAAACCAAGCATTTCCCTGTTTTCTTTTAAACACTGACATAAAATTACTGAAATCTGAGGCCGACCAAAATTAGTTCAACTCGATACAAATCCGCGAGATATAACTTTCGTAACTACAGCTTCAGGATGTTGAAGTAACATACCTTTAATTTATAATCCAGATTCTGAGGATTTGTCCCTACTCAAAAGTAGGCTGGAGGTAAAGCTCGGCAAATCATTTTCAAATGGTAAATATTATCGTATTTAGTAAAACGAAATTTTCAGGCATGTCCCTATGTAAAGTTATTTTACGAAGATCCAGTTTTGGAGTTTTGGCTCAATGATTGTGGTTTGAGAAATTCTAGTTTAAACGAACACACTGCGAGTCCATATGTGACCGCTAAACCTTAACACCCTTTATATAGTAAGAATTTAACATTAATTCGATTTCCAGACAATTCGTCGTAAATTCCATTTATTCAAGGATAATTTTTTCCTAGCCTAAAAGGCTGCTCTCGAATCCGTGACTTAGAGTATCTAAGCAAGAAGGTTTTATTTCAGGCTTGTGGAAATAAATCTATTTCAAAATCTTATTATAAGAAGCGGTACATTTTTTCGTGGCTTTCGGGAGCCATTATCTATTGACTTAAATGATCAGCTTTCAAAATCGCCTTTTCTGGGGTTGTCAATGGTGAGACTATACTATCCGATAAAAATAGGGTGGTCAGTTCGAGCATGTTCGAAGTGTGAGATAATATTTATCGTCGGATTGCACCTTTCAAAACAAGCAGTGGAAGTCTGGCTCAAGCATGAAAAGGGTTTATAGCGAAATATTAATTTTCAAGTCAGTTTGAAAAATGCAACGTGTCGGATGCACTAAAGAGTCACAAAAATGCATTTTCGAATGAAAAAAAGTAATGTTGGTGAATATATACAATGCTATGACAAGACGAACCTATTAATCTATACGAAATCAGCATGGTTACAAATTACTAGCTGAATCATTGATAATTTTAGTCATCAGTCTACCTTTAGCTAAAACAACATTAAACGTACATCTATAAGTTTTGGCAATCTCTCAACATCATTAATATAGACTTAATATCTGTATTCCTAAAAAAGTGATGTTCAATTTGGGAGACTTTCAAAGTCATAACATCTATCTATCACTGAAGAGAATAACTAGTAGAGGATTTGTTTGTGAAAACTAAATGTTTATTTGGGGTTTAAAATAATTATTTAGGAGGGTGCATTGGCTTTTGCATCTGTTTTTAATGCATCATAACCTACTGAGTTGTTTCCTCGAAGCGTTGGTGGAAAATGAAAAATACATTTACCTCTATACTCAACATTGACTGAGTCTGAAAAACGAGGTCCTTTTGAATTGTTGCGTAACTATTTTTACGAGTAGAACCAAACATTGCCTGCTTTGAAGACAATCTAGATTCGTATGGAAATGATTTTTTTTTCATCAAAAATTCTATTTGAGGTTAATATAAGTTTGGTTTCGTAATAATAGCTAGGCGGTTTGACACTAAATTAATGCTCCAAAAATGCTTTTTTTTATTATTATTTTTGGCTTTGTTACTATATATGATAAAACCAAGGAATCAGCGATGGAAACTTATTCAATTTCGCAGTTGTTCGACATCATTTATATTTCAAGGTTTACGTCCATGTATTAAAGGAAGTATTTGCTGATTATCTAGGGGTCAGTATCTCTCCATTAAAGGAAGTGAGCGTAACCCTTAAAAGCCCAACCCTAGAAAGATACGACTAATTTGTAATTTATGTGGGTACAGGGAATTAAAGAGTGACTAGTTCCTCGATAAATATTCCATTATAACTATGATAGAGTCTTTATTTCGATATTCAGTCCTTGCCACGTTTCAGTAGAAATATTTTTCGTTTTCTTCAGGTCGAATTAAAAATCCATAGTCCGTAAGTTTAAGTATGAACGCGTAGAAAGTGTGCAATGTGTAGTAGATCCAATGAGCCGATGAACCTTAGCTCTCGTCTGTAATGAGGTTTTAAATTAAAAAGTTTACAAAGTATTCTACGTCTAAAAATATGCGATAGCAAAAACTACATGAAAATTCGTTTGTTACTTTCAGGAAGGTTAATGCACAAATATTCTCAATAGATGTCTTTGTGAACCCATGCACTAACTCAATGACCGCACCTTCAAAAACCCCGTGAGAACTACAATGACGTCAGGGAGAGATATTACACCGTACTTGTGTGTCGGGATGTCTCTGTGTATGCATGGACATAGCAATACTGAAGGACGGATGTCAGAGGGAGAAAGTTGAAAAATACTTGTTAATTTGCCTTATAGCGGCAGATAGTAGCAAACCGGATATGGGGGAATCAACGTTCTAAAGAGGGATGCTGCTAACGTCTTGCTTTGTTTAGATGGCGCTAGCGCTTTCCGGAATTTGACTCAGTATGGCCAGTTATGACTCAATTGGTGGCCAAAAACTTAAAAACTCTTCTTTATGGAATAATATCCGCATGAAAAGTAATAAAAAATGTCCCGACGGGCTGACGGGCAACGCCGAGTGTCTATTTCCTAAAGACGTGCTACAAAAATATTAGTCTAATTCTTTATATATTTTGATGGAAGTTCTTATTTCACGCGAGCGACGCCGCGGGTAACAGCTAGTTCTATATAATTATGTAGGGAGATCAATATTGGAAATTTTACAACAATTAAGTGGCTGAAACGGGATACCCCAAAAAAACATCCGAAGGTTTCCATGGAATTCCTAACAATATAGATGCAGCTCTAGTCTGGGAAAACACTGGTTTTACGTACATCTTCAAAGGAAACCACTACTGGAGGTACAGACCGAATGTAGAGTACCACCTCAAGATCTCGATCCCAAAGCAATATTAGTTTTATCATAAGTTTAAAAGATAAGTATGACACTTCCTATGCTTCGTAATGCTAAAGACTTACTATGAGCTAGTTCGAGAACGACGCGAGAATTGACTACACTCGTTTTTGAAATCGATCTTCCTATTTAGTCTTTACTAAAGCTTTAACAGCACCTCTTCAGGTATCGCATTACAAGAATCTATGACGTTTCACCTACGTCACCTTATGACAAGCTCTCAGTAAGCAGTGTCAAACTTATGTAACATATGACCTTTCTTTTTAAAACAGGGTAGACACGCGATAACGCTGGCACAAATGAATTTCGCATTTAAGCCGATGCTATGACAGCTGCTTTATTGTTCAAATAAACCCCCCACACTAGCGAATAATAAATGATCACGTCACTGTTTATCTTATGAAAATTTTCCTCTGGAGAAGTTGGAACGTGGCAAACTAACAACAAAACTGGAATCTTAAAATGATGAATTTCTGTTCTCTAGTTGTATTTCTCGCAATTTGTAAGTACTACTTAAGTAATTTACAAAGTCGGATACTGCTGGTGCTCAAA
This sequence comes from Phalangium opilio, assembly GCA_019434445.1. Lineage (NCBI taxonomy): Eukaryota > Metazoa > Arthropoda > Arachnida > Opiliones > Phalangiidae > Phalangium > Phalangium opilio. The sequence continues at coordinate 1,547,317 of JAEQBA010003339.1, forward strand.
TCTACAATTGGGTGTCATCATTCAATTCTTAGACTTTTTTTACCCAACGAAATGAACTGCATTGCTTCAATTTTATTTTATTGACTATTTTTGAGATTTAGTCTATTTAGTTATCCTTAAATTTCGGGAAACATGGCTTTTTGCCAGTATCTAAAATTGAGAAACAGAAAAAATTCCTTGTTGAATTTTACGAATCACCAGAATCACCTATTGCGCATTACCGCAGATATTATAAATACACCAATATCATGTTTCTAACTCTACAATCCATACAGCAGTGTCGAATGATTGTCGTATAACATAATCGTTATCTTTAATAAATTAAAATTAATTACGGCTAATCTTTAAAAACCCTTACCCTTGACAGTGCAAATATTAAGGCACGTTATAAGTAAGCGGTTTACAGCGAATCTGAGAGGGATTAGCCGCTACAGTAGTCTTTAAATCGAATGCAATTTATATTTAAAAAAAATAAATTATCAATTTCAAGTATTAGTGATTATTTTTAACCTTTTTTCCATTGCTAAATTTGCTTTAAAAGGAGATCCCTTCAAACAGACTTGCTAGCAGGCAGGCCAGCCGGCTGTTTAACCTTTATTTTCGTGTATGAAGATAAAATGGTAGTTCCATATTGAGCCGAAATACTTAATCTTGATTATCAAGTGTGATAGCTGCATCTAGACCAAACATAACCAAATTTGAATAATTCGTGGAGAGAACGGGATCCGCAGGATTCGGCTATTTATGGTCTTCGATACTGCAACTGATATTGTTAAGTGTGAGAAAGTAGAGTGATTTAATTTTATTTCAAATTTAAATTAATTTTTTTAAGTTCTCATTAGTGGAAAGGTTATTGGAGGACAATATAAATACCCTTGTTATACGATTTAAATTGTTAAAATGTTAAAATTACTACCCAGTGTATCCGAACCCTTTGGGGGGGGAGTTGGTTCAAACGAAGCCACTGTATCACACTGCAAAACACTCATATGCCTTTGGTGCATCTTGTTTCTATTTGCGTTTAGTTTTGATGATGGCGCTGAACGAAGTATTCGCAGCTGAAGAAAGAAACCATTCAAGATTGAGTGAACATCATATGATGAGCTCATCTCGCGGTGATTTCTCCATGTCAAACGCTTTTCTCTTGAGTCTATTATGCCTAATTACGATATTTGTTAAACCAATTATCTCGGGGTAATAATATGAAAGATGTATTCAAAAATAGTGAATATTATTAATAAAGACACTTATTTTGGTCCGAGAACTTTTTATTTAAAAAATCAAACTGCCTCACGACTATACCCAGTAATGGACAGTGGGAAAAACAACCTATGCAATCTTTACAGTAATGTTTTGTTTTTATAATCTATTAATATTAAGGGTGTTCGAATACCACTTTTTGGGTATCGAACCAGTTGTAGAATACCAAGAAATTTTACTTATCAAATACCAAATAGAATAGTTTATTCCAAATTGAATACCGAATAGTTAGGCCTTGGTAAAATTTATACTAACCGATTAATCGCGAATAGTTAAACCTTGTATTCGCGAATAGTTAACCCTAATACTCCAGAATAATAGGCTTAACTATTCGTAGTTAATCGGGTGGTAACCTTAATATTCGCGAATAGTTAATACAAAGCAAGGAGAAAACATTTAGACGCTCTTAAATTGGTTGCCAAGTATTTCTTAAAATTTTCCCAGGAAATTTCTGGTAGTTTTTGATGGGAGATAAACAAATTTGGGATGATAATTTTTAAAATAAGGTGGGTCTCTCTAGTGCCCATGACCTAAATTTATGGTAGTCGAACTTTAACCGAAAAGTCAGTTCGGTATTCGATATTCGTATCGAATAGTGAAAATGGGCTTATCGAATACCGGATCGAATTATTCGGTTCGGTATTCGATCGAATTATTCGATTGAAGCGGTTAAACGCACACCTCTAATTAATATTGTCATTATTTCGTGTCCTTTGGTTGGAACGAGCCGGTTCACCGAGGTATTTTTTATTTTCATTGCTTCAATCATAAGAAAATAATATATAGAGCTCCCTATAAGTACAAAATGTAGTACATTTTTATACTACAGCATTTGCTTCCAAATTTGGCGCACTTAATCTTTTACGCCTCGTGGGAGAAGTTTTGGCACTACGAATAAAACGGGGTCGAAACTACCGGCCCAGTATAAGGGGTCCGCGAAAAGCACGATGGGCCGGGGAAATATGGCCGCGCCCGTAGAGACACAAAAAACTCCATACCAGGTGGGCTGGTACTAGTGTTAGGGTTAGTTTCAGTCGTCCAAATCTAAAATTCCAAACTATTTTTTTCGCGATATCTATCAAGAGAAAATAGAAGAGAGTATAATACTTGGGTCAAAATTTAGCTTTAGCCCTGCTTTCCACCTCGTTTGAGGGTCGTCTAGGTTTTCACCCCCCCCCCGTAAAGTTCAATTAGCCAATCAGGAGGCTTGAGGTTGTATATTGTGTTTTTGGAAAGTAGTGCTGCTCAAGGCATTATGGGAAAGGGAGTCGCTCCTCGTTCGCCGCCTTTAAGCGTAGTCTCCTTCCGACTGGATTCGCCTCGTTAGTGGGATAAGGTTTTAAATTATATTCTAGCCGGGAGTGTGGCGCACTCCTGTAAGCAAAGCTTCTGGGCGGCAAAGTTTGAGGGAATAAGACACATGTCGGCGATCCTATCCTATAGGTTCCGACTGCCCCGTGTCCGCCGGAGATGACTTGACCCCCACACCCCGTCCGTCACCTCCCAAGTAAACCTCATCTCCTTCCCCTGCTTACACACATACTGAAACCAGAATAATCACGTCCTGGCCGCGGTCCTCTGACCCCAATTCGCATTGAAACCTCAAAAAAAACAAGATGGCTCCGGCCATATTATACTTTTTGTGCGACGTTTTAGTTAAACGTTTTTGATGGTGGTTCCAGCTTTATTATACTTTCTGCGTCTCTCATTTGTTTACGAAAACTGTTCCGAGTATTAAGTTCTCGAAGTAAATCTTGGTCATTCGGCAATCGGCAAATATGACACAAAAATATTCGCTAACCACGCGGAATTTCAAACAACGAGAAACGAGAAAGAGTTTTTCGCTGTTTCACAGATCATAGTTTTTACCATTTCCGCCGAGCGGAAGAAAGGAAATAAGCACAGGACACTGGACATTGTCCAACAAAATTTTAAATTGTCCCATAATTTTTTCAAAAACCAAGGGGGTCACTGGACAGTTTGACCAATAAATTTCCCCAAGTTTTGATAGCTTGACTATGGAGATGCGACACTATTTTTACACACTCCAGTGGACAATGTCCTATAAATAATCCAGTCAAACAGGGGGTCACTGGACACATGTCCTATAAAATTTTTTCTTATTTCCGGCCCTGCTCAAAAGAGTTTCAAAACCAGGGTGAGAAATAAGGTGGTGGCACTGGGCAAAATGACCAGTTTAAAAATTGCTTTGACCAGTTTATTTATTAAATGCCTGGGGGTCCAGTGGTCACCGTGACCACTTTTTAAATTCCCCTTCTTTAGTAAAAAATAAATTCCCAGTAGTGGGTTATAGAAATTAATACATTTCAGTGCAGCTCATACAGTATGTAGAAATATTAAGTGGTCATTGACCAGTTTTTTAATTAAAACCCTTGGGCCCTACTGGTCAAATGACCCGTTTAAAAAATTTCCTTATTTCTCACCCTGTTCAAAACACGGCGAAGGGGTATGAGCCCTGGGATAAGTCACTATATATTTGTTGCAAGTAGTACACATTTTATAGCGTATTTCATGGGGTAGGCAACCCTCAGTATCGGGATATAACAAGGGGGCTGCTCCAGTGCCGTGATTTCGCACTCTCAGATCCAAAACGCCTACAGCGCAGGCGCTAAAAAGCGAGATAGAAGGTAGAGTTTTACCTCGCGCCTTTCCCTCTTAGAGTCGTCGAAACGGTGTATCGGGGCACAGCCCATTCGATCACGAGCTCACCTGCTCGCGCTATGGCGGTGTACCAAACTGTAGCAAGCGATCATCGTAAAATTTAAATGCTCAGAGTTCCTATAAAATTGGTATTCTATTAACAAAGAATACGTTCCTAAGTAAGCCCACTCGATCACGCTTGCTGACCGCGGCCAGCATTCAGCCCATGCACCAGAGACCACAAAAACCAGAACAGCTAATTGTTTGAAATTTACCGCCAATTTTGATGGTGGTAAGAAATTTTTGATCTAATATCCATGTTTCGGCATTACTACTGAGAAGAATAACTAGTAAACTTTTATCTGGAAAACAATATAATTTTAGGTGTTGCTTAATACAATACCATCGGGAAATAAGCTTTAGCAACAGTTAAAATAATACCACGATAACAAACCTTTAATCGTTAGATGGATCACGTTTTTCACTATAAAATTGATATTAATATCTGTGGTTTCGATTCGGAATTCGATTTTATAGAGTTGGAAAAAACCAAGTAAAAATTGCATAAGTTTCAAGGTTAATTAGAATCCTTTTTAAGCTATTTTACTAAAAAATAAAAAGTAAAATGTGGTTTAAGGAATCTACGTTCGGATAATATTAACTTTAAAATACATCATTGACCCAAAAAAGACTCAAATTTCGCGCCATTAGTAAAGTTATCAATTTAGCGGTAAGAGGGCGGTAGCTACCACTACTTATTGGGCGGGAAAGCGAGACAGCTGTTATGCGAGGTATCGAAATAAATAGGACTTCTCAACAAATTATTGAACATTTGGACTCGGGTATTGTTTTAACTATATTATCCTATTATCACTTATCACATCTGCGTAAACTTTAATCTAGGTGCATGAATTTAGGCTCTACGTAATGGTAGCTCCTTCAGGGTTGCCACGGAATTTTCAGAACCAAATTCATTGACTTTTCCAGGTTTTCCCTGACCTTTTTCTCAGATTTTCCCTGACCTTTTTCTCAGATTTTCCCTGACCTTTTTCTCAGATTTTCCCTGACCTTTTTCTCAGATTTTCCCTGACCTTTTTCTCAGATTTTCCCTGACCTTTTTCTCAGATTTTCCCTCGCCTTTTTCTCAGATTTTCCCTCGCCTTTTTCTCAGATTTTCCCTCGCCTTTTTCTCAGATTTTCCCTGGCCTTTTTCTCAGATTTTCCCTGACCTTTTAGGCCGAAAGTGTGAATGTTTACAGCACGTTTTAAGTGTTTATAATTAAATAAGCTCTCTACATTAAGTTTTCCCATGTATTTGCTGCACCAAAACAAATAAGAAACATTTTAACTATAAATAACAGTCTAAGAGAGCATTTACTTTATGAAAACAATTCTAGACATTTTTAAGGATTGCTCTAGAGATTTCTGTGTTGAGAGAGCATGAGGAGAAACTTTCATTACTCTTTCAATAAAGACTTATTCCCAGAAGTTTTACCCACTAAAATCAAATTCCCTGACTTTGCTGAAATTTTTAAAATTCCCTGACTTTTCCCTGACCTTTTCGGCCCATTTTTAAATTCCCTGACTTTTCCAGATTTTCCAGGATTTCCAGGTACTGTGACAACCCTGTCCTCTCCTAGGGCCTTTTTTATTCCTTCCATTTGATTATTATTGTTGTTCACATTTGGGTCCAGTGTTCAGTCACTACCTCCTTCAGTATTTAGGGTCAGGGTGTTTACATTTACCAGCGATTGTTCAAATCTTGGGTCCTCTAAGGGGATTGGGAAATAGGTTATTGTGCAAAATTTAAGAGAGTTAAAAAGCTGAAAACATAGCGAATTTTGTCTAAAGAATCATATTTAATATCCTGAAAGTTTCTGGTGTCTAACGTTGGCGCCACGGAAGTTATTCAAAGATTTGCATAAAGTGTTCACAATTACCAGTACCAACCCTATAGTAACTTCCTCAATCGGTTAGTTTTAAACTTAACTAAACTACATCATTATTTGTAAAGTTATCATAAACTATAGTATAATATTAATTAAATTAAAGTATAATATATATTGAACTATTGTAACTTCCTCAATCGGTTAATTTTAATTAAATTAAAGTATAATATTAATAAAATTAAAGTATAATATTTATTAAATTAAAGTATAATATTAATAAAATTAAAGTATAATATTTATTAAATTAAAGTATAATATTAATAAAATTAAAGTATAATATTTATTAAATTAAAGTATAATATTAATTAATCTACAGTAAATTCCTCAATTAACTTACTTGAAACATCATTATTTATCATTATCATTAATCTCACTCGTGAATATACAGGGTGTTTCGGGAAAGTCTGGCACAAATTAACAGGCATGTTCCTTGGGTCAAAAGAAGTCCGAAAGGTCCTATGACGTTTTGGGGTAAAACGCTCCGTTGCGGCGTTATGGGCTCTCAAAACTAGGCCGAAAAACAAGGAGATTTTGCAGAATTATAGCACTAGTATTGTGGTTTTGACCAAATTGTTTTCGATTATTGAGCATAAGGCAATGATCGAAATAAGTTCAAACCTAGTTGAAGAGCGTGAACGTGTTAAACGGCCAAAAGCGTTAATCTCTTTGTTTTTATTAATGATTGTAATTAAAGGTAAGGAAAGTAGCTCAGATATCGGTTACTTGTTTGTTCAGATGTACTGGTAACTGACCAGTCTTTTATTCCTTATTTCAATTAGACACATTACTTTTACAATAATTCGAATGAACCCCATTACTTTTACAATTAATTCGAATGAACCCCATTACTTTTACAATAATTCGAATGAACCCCTTAACCTTTACAATAATTCGAATGAACCCCTTAACCTTTACAATAATTCGAATGAACCCCTTAAGTTTTACAATAATTCGAATGAACCCCTTAAGTTTTACAATAATTCGAATGAACCCTTTAAGTTTTACAATAATTCGAATGAACCCCTTAAGTTTTACAATAATTCGAGTGAATCCGTTAAATTTTACAATAAATGGAATCGAACCCATTAATTTTACAATAATTTGAATTGAACCCATCAATTTTACAATAATCCGAATCGAACCCATTACATTTGCAATAAATCGAAAGAACCCCTTAAATTTTACAATAAATCGAATGAACCCCTTAAATTTTACAATAAATCGTATGAACCCCTTAAATTTTACAATAAATCGAATCGATTCCATTAATTTTACAATAATTTGAATCGAACCCATTACATTTACAATAATTCGAAGCGAACTCCATTACTTTTACAATAATTCGAATGAAACCCAATTACATTGTTTTACAAAAGTTGTTCAAAATGAGCACCATCAACGTTTAAGCAAACTTGCGCGCGTCGTTTGAAAGATTCACGGACACGTTCGAAGATTCTTGGCGTGTTGTGGATGCTATCACATTCATCAATTATCCTTTGTCGTAAGTCTTCGACATCGCGAACTTCACTTCGGTATACCAAGTCCTTGAGATGGCCTCAAAGAAATAAATCGCAACGACAAGTTCCCAATCGACAAACATTTACGGCAGTCGACAGACGCTTGAGAGAAACCGGGAAACTTTAACCGTCGGGACCTGAATCTCGTGCGGCGATTGTTCCCGAGGATGTAGAGGACACCGTTTTGACAATTTTCGAAGATGATCCAACAACCAGTACCAGGAACGTCGGGCGGCAATTGGGCGTTAATTATGTACTCGTCTGGAAAATCCTTCGAGGACATCAGTTCCACCCATACCATTTGCAAAAGGTACAAGCTTTGAACGAAGCTGATTATCCGAGACGGGTCGATTTCTGATAGTGGTTTGTGGCACGGGTAAATGACTTAGACTTTCCGCGTACTTTGCTAGTTTCCGACGAGGCCAATTTCTCGCGTGACGGAATACTTAATTTACATAACTATCACGAGTGGAAGCAACAAAACCCGCACGCGACCACTGTCATGAAACATCAAGTTCAGTTTAGTTTGAACGTCTGGTGCGGAATTGTAGAAGATAATTTAATTGGACCTTACTTTTTGCAACCGAGGCTAAATTGGGAGGCGTACTTGACCTTTCTGCGTGACAATTTACCGGAGCTTTTAGAAGACGTACCGTTACGACTGCAACAAATAATGTGGTTCATGCACGATGGCGCACCACCCCATTTTAGTCTTCAAGTTAGAGCATATCTTGATGTCGCGTTTCCCCGGAGGTGGACAGGTCGAGGCGGAACTGTTTCGTGGCCAGAAAAATCTCCCGATCTCAACCCATGCGATTTTTATCTTTGGGGCCATCTCAAGGACTTGGTATAACGAAGTGAAATTCACGATATCGAAGACTTACGACAAAGAATAATTGAAGGATGTGATAGAATCCGTAACACGCCAGGAATCTTTGAACGTGTTCGTGAATCTTTTAAACGACGCGCGCAAGTTTGCTTAAACGTTGATGGTGCCCATTTTGAACAATTTTTGTAGAACAATGTAATTGGGTTTCATTCGAATTATTGTAAAAGTAATGGGGTTCGATTCGAATTATTGTAAATGTAATGGGTTCGATTCAAATTATTGTAAAATTAAGGGAATCGATTCGATTTATTGTAAAATTTAAGGGGGTTCATACGGTTTATTGTAAAATTTAACGGATTCATTCGAATTATTGTAAAACTTAAGGGGTTCATTCGAATTATTGTAAAGGTTAAGGGGTTCATTCGAATTAATTGTAAAAGTAATGGGGTTCATTCGAATTATTGTAAAGGTTAAGGGGTTCATTCGAATTAATTGTAAAAGTAATGAGGTTCATTCGAATTATTGTAAAAGTAATGTGTCTAATTGAAATAAAGAATAAAAGAATGGTCAGTTACCAGTACATCTGAACAAACAAGTAACCGATATCTGAGCTACTTTCCTTACCTTTAATTACAATCATTAATAAAAACAAAGGGATTAACGCTTTTGGCCATTTAACACGTTCACGGTCTTCCACTAGGTTTGAACTTATTTCGATGATTGCCTTATGCTCAATAATCGAAAACAATTTGGTCAAAACCACAATACTAGTGCTATAATTCTGCAAAATCTCCTTGTTTTTCGGCCTACTTTTGAGAGCCCATAACGTCGCAACGGAGCGCTTTACCCCAAAACGTCAGAGGACCTTTCGGACTTCTTTTGACCCAAGGAACATGCCTGTTAATTTGTGCCAGACTTTCCAAAAACACCCTGTATATTTATTTTAATCTTAATTAAATTACAGAATAATATATATTGAACTATTGTAACTTCCTCAATCGGTTAATTTTAAACTTAATTAAACTACATCATTATTTATAAAGATATCATTAATCTCACTTGTGAGTGCTAAGTACTCATTTCTCTCTACATTCAAGACTGATAAGGTTTTAGGAAAAGAACTCTAAGCTTCAGACGTGACTTTGAGGCCGACTTAACGTCATATTAACGTGGTAGTGGGCGATTATTTAATTTCTCTCTCTTAGCGCGAAACGCGCCTAGACTCGAGATGGATTCGTCTATCCCAGGTTTTATCTTATGAAAGCAATGGGCTATACAAGTATTCGGTGGCGCATTCGTAGTGTGCCGGGATTCCAAACCGTAGCGTGAACACTGGTACGTTCGAGTCCACTCGGGGATTTGGAAATTTTCGAAATAAAATAATATTAAGTTTAGCTACCCTAGGTCCATCTGTTCGCGTTTTAGAGCATTATATGAATAAATTTAAATAAATTAACGCGAGAATGGGCGGGGATAGCACGCGAAAAAGGGCGGGGATAGGGCGGGGTTAAGGCTATAATGGGGGGAAAAATGGGGTAATATAGGGGGAAAGGCACTAAAAAAGGGGTAAAAGTGGGGGGTAGTAAATCTTCTAAAAAAGGGGTAAAAGTGGGGGGTAGTAAATCTTCGGTATAAATGCATTACTTTTTGTCGCCAGATGGCGCACAAAAAGTAAAAATTAACTTCTATGGCTAAAGTCCCTCTTACGGCGTGAATCATGAAAAAACGCATAAGTCCAACATAAAAAGGGCTAAAATGCGTGTCTCTAACAGTGCTCATGAACTGTTATCTTTCATTTAAGATGGTTCCCAAACGTAATGAGTGAATAGTTTTCTTTATATGCCTTCCCACAAAAGGTCATTTTTCAAAAAAATCCCATGTTATCTCCATGGAAGAATATTGTATTTTTCACCAAATGTCGGATTCATTTCAAGGATTCTAAAACCACCCTTAGCAACTTTTTTTTTATAAGAAAAACTATTGCAAGAATCTCTGTGAAATTTTAACCACACATTTAGATCCCAAATTTTAGTTCAGTGGTTTTTTTTCAAAGCAGCAAACACAATACGAAAAACGTTACGGCCAATTAAAAAACCATCCATAAGAGGCAGTATCAAGTCTTATCCAAGAGAGCTACCGCTCTCCTAGAATGCATAAATAATAGGTATTAAAGTGGCTAGATCGTGTGCATCTTGCTTGGCAGATGTGCAATTAAGCTCGGTATTCGCAGAAGTCCATTAAATAGGGAGTAACCGAATGGGGGGTTTGGGACTCCCCTCTCTTGTGTAGTAGTACTGAATAAGCCCGACACTTTCGCCACCTCGCGATATTTTATCTCAGACCTACGGGTTAGGTGCGACTCGTACGCCAAAACTCGCCCTACCGGGAAAAACGCCACTATGGGTGGAGCTCCGAATCTAACAGTCCAATAATATTTTAAGAAAAAGGCTGCGTTCAGTGACACATGCAGTAGGATCTGGAAACTTAGAGACCCTACTGAATAATATTAGGCTTAGTCCCTATGGTTAATATCGGTGAACGCACTCAGTACCTCTAACCCGTCCAGTGGAAGGAGAGAAATTGCAGAGGCTTAGCCTGGTGTTGTTGAAATTGACCATGTAGGTTTGGAACCCTATTTAATACCAGTTCAAAGCGATTTTAACAGTGTTGGTTCACACCTTAAGAGTTAAGACGCTCCTGTCAATACTGTCTGCTTAAGCTTTCGTTGGTGCTATCTGCTATCTGGTGATAATACAATAAACACTAGTCTCATCCCAGGTGAAATACCCCGAGAAAATAGAAACTAACAGGGTGGGAAATAAGGTTTTTTTTAAACTGGACATTGGGCCAGCGACCCCTCTGGCCTGGAATAAATAAACTGGTCCATGACCACTGACCAGGGCGCATCGTCTGCTAAATTGAAGAAGTGGATAATTAAAATATATTAGCTAATGTCTGGACTCTGGAAACCCTTGAATTTTCTTAGTGGTCCGGTGGACCACTGACCCCCCTCCGATTTAATTATTAAACTGGTCCAGGCAATTTTTAAACTGGTCATTTGCCCTGTGCCACCGCCTTATTTCCCACGCTGGTTGAAAATGGAAGATTCAGGTGATATTTTAAAGTTCCTAAACGAGCAAGCAGTCAAAGAGCTGCACGTCAATTTATCTCCAAGTCGCAATAATTGTCATCTCACAATTGTGAGTTCCAAAGCATTCTTATTTTACGTTAGTAAACTAGTCAAATTGGCTAAAGATGAAAACCTTTTAGGCTATCTGGCCAAGGCCAACGAATTTCGAAATGAAATCGCGTTCGATTTCAGTGAAGTAGAACAAGACAGTGATCTAAAAAATATTCAAGAGTTATTTAATTTCTACATGACAAACATTTTCAGGTATGCGAAAGAGTTATTATTATTTGCGATTTGTAGTTCTTTCAAAAAAATAAACTTGTATAGCTTCGTCAATGGCAAATCTGATATACTAGAGTATATAGACTCCGAAGACGTAGATTATGTTGATGATGATGAGATTCATGTAGCTGCTGAAGAAGAAAATATTCCAACAACGAAAGAGGTTGATTTTTCTAATATGGTTCAAGAAACCAAGAGTGGTTTGTTACGTTTAGGAGGTGGAACTATAGGTGAAATGTGGAAGCTTTCGAAACGATTGAAGGAATCCAAACGTTTAAAAATGGAAAACAGAATTGCAACGGAGTCGACGTCCGTTGACAAGGCGTTCCTTATAAAGGAGGACCGTAGTCACAACGCTAAGTGTTAAAATCATATTACCCAGGTTCTTCTTGGTTGTGCCGCTTTCGGAGATCCGTGATTTGGAGACTAACTTTTAACTTAATTTAAATTAGAAGACATATTGATGAATCAAAAACTCTTTGACGTTTATTAACAGAACTTAAACATAAATTAAATATTAAATATAAATCATAAAGACGAGACTGAACCATGAGGTTCAGCAAAAATGGTGACGACTACATTTCACCCGGGTGTGAATGCGAATCTCCTAATACAATGGAAAATTTCTCTTTTATACAATTCCCGTGGGATGCTAACTCCTTTCCGCAAAGGGGGAAGGGTGGCAACCGGAAGGGACTAGATATATGGGGCTTTGATAGTTACTTGACGGCAGTGGACTGAACATAAACCAGAGGTTTGAAATTTTAAGCTTTCGTCCACTGTCGTCTGCAACGAGTCGTCTGCAACGGTAGGCTTAAACCGTTGCATTCTACCCCCCAATGAAAAATTTTATACATTGCTATAAAATTAAATTAATTTAAGGTTTGGTAAGTTAAGTCTTCCTGGGGCGTCTTCATATGTTGAGGATAGATGCTTCCTTGGGACATGGCGGTGTGGTTGTTCGGAGAGTTCGTCGGTGTCGGATGTGGGTTTCGTCATAAATCGTGAGGAAGGTTCGGGTGGATTTCCTTTCCGGGATCGTCTGATCTGCGGTGGTGATGTCCAGTTGGGGGTCTCGAATGTCCATTCCGGGATCTATCTGATCAGCGGTGGTGGGGTTCATCGGGGTCTCTTGTCGGTATGGAATTCCTTTCCGGGATCTATCGGATCAGCGGCGGAGATGTCCATTTGGGGTCTCTTGGTCAGTTGTCCAGGTCGTACGATAGTCCGGGTTCGGTTGAAACAGCGGTCGTGACGATGACAAAATTTAGGAAAACTGGGATTCTTATCGCGCTTCTTTTCCGGGGATTGTAAATCCGCAGGCGAGCGAGTTGGGCCGGTTGGGAACATAGCGTTACAAGCAATCCGTCGGACGTTAAGGCCAGTGGGCCAGCTTGTTAAGATACATTAAGTCTGGGTAGTGGAGGAATCCGACATTTCGCGAGACTTGTGGTATTAACAGCTATGGTGTGGCACTGTCACTTAGTCCGATATCGTTTGGTTTCGAATGTTTGTAAAGTTCGTTAACTCCGAGTAAAATAAAGTCTCTTGATTTAGTTGAGTGAAAAGTCCGATAAGATTTTTAAGTTTAATTTGAATATGAAAGTTCCAATCCGGGGATTCACGAACTATGAAGGCCATATCGGCGTATCTCGCCATGCACCACGAGGTTAGGCTTAGCTAACGGCAACGGGGAGTCTGAGTCCTGGCTTTCGCGGTATAACTTTAACACTTTGGGCACGATTCGGGATGACTCATTAAAATGTCAAAAATAATTAAATTCGAAAATTTTATCTATCCGAAAAATAATTTGATTTATCAGGAGATTTTATTCTAAAAATAAATAATACTGCTCTAAATAAATACTATAATAAATAAATTCGATGATTGAAATCGATTTAAATTCAAAACGTGGAAGCACGCCCTCGTATGTTCTAGAAGACGGGTACCAAAAATGGCGGCGATCTAACTCAAACTAGAACTAACCTGTAACTAGCTCGCGAATCGGGCCCGACCACCCCGCCGGCGAAGAAAAGCGACGGGACGGTGAAAACAATAACCGAGGGTTCAAAAAGACGGGCATGGCACCATTTGCAACGCGGGGTTCGTTTCACTGGGTACACGGCACCAATTTTAACGCGGCGGTTCGAGCATCCTGGTCACGGCACCATTTGTAACGGGAAAATATGTCCGTTGACAAGGCGTTCAGTCAATCCTTATAGGGGAAGGAGGACCGTCGTCACAACGCTAAGTGTTAAAATCATATTACCCAGGTTCTTCTTGGTTGTGCCGCTTTCGGAGATCCGTGGTTGGAGACTAACTTTAAACTTAATTTAAATTAGGAGACATATTGATGAATCAAAAACTCTTTGACTTTTATTAACATAACTTTAAACATAAATTAAATATAAATCATAAAGACGAGACTGAACCATGAGGTTCAGCAAAAATGGTGACGACTACATTTCACCCGGGTGTGAATGCGAATCTCCTAATACAATGGAAAATTTCTCTTTTATACAATTCCCGTGGGATGCTAACTCCTTTCCGCAAAGGGGGAAGGGTGGCAACCGGAAGGGACTAGATATATGGGGCTTTGATAGTTACTTGACGGCAGTGGACTGAACATAAACCAGAGGTTTGAAATTTTAAGCTTTCGTCCACTGTCGTCTGCAACGAGTCGTCTGCAACGGTAGGCTTAAACCGTTGCAGAATTGCTTATCGCCATGTGTATCGGCTTTGTTTTAAACTAGCACTTAACGACGAGGAAAAGAAAGAGGAACTTCCTTTGGAACTCTTCAACCAAGATAAAGGAGGAATGTTTTTCCCTAAGAAAGTTTTTATGAAATTTATTGAAGAAGTTAACACGACAGTACGCTTACACGCAAACTCTGATGCGCTAAAGACACACGGCAAAGAGATGATAAAGGTATGATGTTTCTATAAAAATTAAAATGATATTTTTGGTAGTAAATATTCAACAAAAATATTCACTTTTAGGTCTGTGTAAGAAAGGTTAAAGAAAACCAAAAGATAGCATTGCTATTTAGAGAAGCTATCGAGTCTATGTCCGAAGATTTGGTATCTTTTTCTGAGGAGGCTAAGGATATGTTTTTTAAAATATGGCTCCGCAAACTGACCCATGGACGATTGCAAGAGTTTATTAGTACAAAAAGTGGAAGTTTGTGTAAGGGAGGGCACACCCTCAGAGACACTCTCTTCTCGCAGGTTTTAAAAAATAAGAAAAAAGTCCCCAAAGAGCAAAAGTCTCAAACTAGCGATTGCACAAAGTTGAAGAAAGGAATTATGCGCCAAACGAAATGCGCCAAGAAGAAAGAACCTAGTCAAAAAGGAAAAACCAAAAAGGACAAACTAACAGGAATTTTGAAACCAAAAAACAAGCCAAAAGATGACCCACTTAAAAAAACCTCGGCAAAGAAAATAGAGCGTAAAGGGAAGTGTCAAGTTCCTAAAACAAAGCGTCAAGAAACCTCATCCAACGCACAAAAGTCTAAAAGTGCTGCAAACATCTAGTCATGCACTCTTCTAGCGCCAAAGTATATATCTCAGCTGTGATAAAAAAATTAAGCAGTTTTATTGATTTCAAAAGTGAAACTTTCTCTAGTCAAGGTTGTGATAACAATTAAGGCTATTTTATTGATTTGAACCTCTTATGACTATGTTTTGTTTATACAGAATAAAATTCATAAATTTTATTTCTTGCAGAAGTCCATTAAACTAGTGATTTTAGTTAGTATTGTAACTTAGATAAGTTTTAAGTCTTAAATTCTACACGGGAGACTATCAAAGTTTACAATGTTGGGCGCGAATTTTAAATTGTCGCTAAGTCGGTTTCTTAATCGCAGAAATCCAAGTTAACATCTCTATAGTCAGTATTTGAAAAGCTACCACTGTGGATATTTTTGGTTATTCGAACAGACTTTTGAGCAGAACTATAAGCAGTGCCAGAGAGCTTACTTCCTGATGCATACTTAATCTGGGCAAACAAAGATTCTAGTGCACTGCCATTGACTCTAATGCGAGAAATAAAATTCTCAGGATGCCTTGCAAGGAAATCCTCAACAAAACCACAAAATCCAAACACTGTAATCCTTAACAGGTCCCAAGTCTGCCAAGATAAAAAATCTCTCTGTTTAGGCGCCTGAAGTTTGACTTTGGGATTTTTGGATAATATCTCAGTTAGCCAATCGGAGAAGTACGAATAGCCAGTTTTTATAGATTCCATAGCTTTGTCTGAAGGTGAAAATACCCGCTCTTTAGTTAAAAATCCATTTTCAAAGATTTGACTGCATGCAGTCAAATAATTGTAACATTCGAGAGCTCTTTCCCTAGCGCCATAATCTGGTACACTTTCATCATGAGCGAAGGCGTATAGTTCAGAAAGTACTTGAGGCTGTTGCATGATTTTTGCTGGCTTCACGTTAAGTTTGGTCCACGCATCTCTTATAACGTAGCTTGCATGCATTTTTGGAATGTAACGAATCAAGCCTTGATTTTGGCTTTCAATTTCGCGACAAAACAAAGACTTAATTTCATTCCATCCAAAAGGAGTATTATTTCGCTCGAAACTTTTAGTTTTGTTCGGTTGGGAGGATGACAGACCATTTATGAGGCTTTTAAGTTCATGGGACGGGCATATAACCCAAAATATCTTTCGATTTGGGATAAAGGGATGTTCAAAATAGGGTTTAACCTCGTACTGGTTCCCAGCATCACTAAGAGTATATTCAAACATTTTGTTACCCCCCAGAGTCTTCTTTATAGTTGCCAAGTTCGAACTAGCTCCATCGCACATTATGACAGAAGTTTGGAATCCATGAGAGTTCAATACTCTCAAAACTTCTAAAATGCAAGGAAAAAGCTTACTTCCAACAACAGAGGAACTAAAGGTGTAGTATGGCCCAATTAAATCGAACCCTGATGTAAGGTCCCGCCACAAAAACTGAAGAACATACTGGGTGGGACTCGGTTCTGATATTCCAGTTGATATATCTTTTAGTAAGGGAAATTCAGACTCTTCCATTGCAAATCCCAGAAACTGGTGGTTCTTCTATCGTTGTGTGGGTTTCTTGAGAGGTTTGTGTATCGTTAGTAAACGTGCATCATAATAATTAACAGATTATAACAAACTTAATTTATTAAGAGATAAGGCATTACAATTGAGGAACCTATGCCATGACTGATCCTACTGTTAATACTGACTGATAAGGGGCTGGCTATAAGCTTGCACAGCTGTTTTACTAGGGCTGAACATATTCCTACAAAGGTTTTGACTAGGGCTGGACATATTTAACTGAGAATACGAAACATCTTTCTTTTTTTTTTTTTTTAAACATGGTCATAGGAACCGTAAACAAAGTAGAGAGAGAATAGTATAAAAGTACTCAAAAGTAAAGCACAAAAAATCATTTTGAAACAACATAGTCTTTAAGATGGGACGGCATACGATGTGCGCGACGCGGACGAGTACTCGAAGGTGAGGTTGGAATTGATCCTGATGTGGTCGGAGTTGAGGAGGTGTTGGTCGGGTGTACGGCAGGCGGTGACTGACTTGTCAGCGGCGATGAAGGATGAATAGGTGACGATGCCGTGCTAGATGGTGACGGTGTAGCGGGAGGAGTCGGTTGAGTAGAGTGTGAAACCATACGGTGAGGGTATCGGCGTGACATGGGAATAACAGGAACAACAGGTGGTGGTTCTGAGGAGGTTGTGCGGTTTGTCAACGCAGGAGGTAGTTGAGAGTCAATAGTGCGCGTTGATCTAGGTTGGTGAACGGGACGGAGGACAACTCTGTTGCGTCGGTAAACGCGGTCTCCAAGTTTGACTAAATATGATCGTTCTGCAACCTGGTCTAGAACAATACCCTTGGACCATTTCTTCGTATTGCTGGAGGGAGTTGGCTTGACCCAAACAGCATCACCTTGCATGAGTGTAGAGAGTGGAGAAGCATTTCGATCGTAGATGTGTTTAGTCTTCTGACGTTTGTGTTGGAGTGTAGTAGTGACATTTTTAGGAACTTGCGGTTTGAGTAGTGAAGCGGCCATTGGCATTTGTGATCGAGTGCGACGAGACATCAAACGTTGGACTGGTGACGTTTGAAGTGCTTCTGTTGGTGTGTTGCGCCATTCAAGTAAAGCGAGGTAAAAGTCCTTCTTAGTTTGTTCCAGTTTTGTGAGGAGCGTCTTGGCGATTTTTACTGCCGATTCGGCTTTACCATTCCCTTTTGGATAATAAGGGGAGGATGTCTTGTGAACAAAGCCCCATAGATCTGCAAACTCTTTGAAGGTTTGACTGTTGAAAGGCGGGCCGTTATCGGTCAGAACAGTTTTTGGGATTCCATAGCGCGCAAAGTGGCGTTTGCATACTTCAACTACTGAATCAGCTTGACTATCAGGGAGTTGATCTAGTTCCCAAAAATCGGAATACGAGTCCACTGTTACGAGGTATTTTTTTGAGTTGGCATTAATGGTAAATAGGTCCATAGAAACGTTTTGCCATGGTAACTCTGGTAGAGGTAGAGAAAGTAACGGTTCTTTTTGTTGAGCACGTTGAAATTCATTACACGTTTCGCATGTGGAGACAAGTTCTTTCATTTGTTCTTCCATATGCGGCCAATAAACCGATTCTCGAGCTTTGCGCATACACGCTGCTATTCCAACGTGGCTAGAGTGGAGGATGTCTTTGATTTCTGCATACATCGACTGTGGTATGACAATGCGGGAACCTTTGTAGATAATTCCGTGGTCAACTGTTAGTTCGTCTCGAAACGAGAAAAAGTGGCGAATCTCAGAAGGAACTTTTCCGATTCGATTGGGCCATCCCTTAGCGATTGTGTGAATCAGAGTTTGCAAAGTTGGATCTTTGCTAGTGTGACGTGCGATTTTATCGACGTGTCTGTTAGAGACTTGCGCATGATCAGCATGGTTTATGCTCTCCAAAAATTGATTATAGCGGTTTTCTTCTCTGAGTGCGAAGACAACGTAATCAGCGTGTGTTTCCTGTTCCTCTTGATCGTTCTGGAGAGGAAACGGGATTCTTGAGAGGCAGTCAGCTATGAGCATTTCCGGACCCTTCTTGTATGTTACTGTGAGGTTATAGTTCTGCAGTTTAAGTAACATGCTTTGCAATCTTTTGGGTGCTGAGAGAAGAGGCTTCTTCCAAATGTACTCAAGCGGTTTATGATCAGTTTCTATTGTTATATTGGGATGTCCACATAGATATTGGTGGAATCTTTGACATGCGAAGACTATGCTTAAACATTCTTTTTCAATTTGCGCGTAGCGGCGTTCGGTAGGAGACAATGTCCTTGAAGCAAAGACCACAGGTTGGTTATTTTGAAGAATCGTGGCGCCTACTCCTATGTCGCTGGCGTCACATTGTACTGTAACAGGTTCATGGACATTGTAGTAGCGCAAAACAGGGAAAGACACAACTAGTTTCTTGATTGCTTCAAAAGCTTGTTGTTGATTCTTTCCCCAGTGCCATGTAGCGTCTTTGTGTGTCAACTGACGAAGAGGTTCGAGATAATCTGAGAGTTTGGGTAGGAATTTGGCCAAATAAGTTGTAAATCCAATAAAGCTGCGAAGAGCTGTGACATTTTGCGGTGGAGTCATGTCTAGTACCGCTTTAGTTTTCTCCGGATCTGGTTTTACTCCTTGAGCAGATAATACATGGCCAATGTATGTTACCTCAGGGAGGCGTAAGCGTAGTTTTGCTTTATTCAAACGAAGATTTCTCTCGCGAGCTCTATCCAATAGCTTGAGCAAATTTTCATCATGGTTACTGATTGCTTCGTCCAGTGTATCTCCATTGCCGATGACTAGAATGTCGTCATGAATATCTTCGACACCTGGTAAACCTTCCAAAAGTTCGTGTTGTCTCCTTTAAAACTCTTCCGGAGCGGTTGAAAGACCAAATGGCATTCTGAGCCATTTGTACCGTCCAAAAGGAGTCCAGAAAGTTGTCAAGTCGCTGCTTTCTGAATCTAGCTTGACTTGCCAAAAACCATCTTTGGCATCGAGGACCGAAAAGACTTTGGCATTAGTCAATCGTGGAAGGATTTCTTCTATTGTTGGAAGAGGATAGTTGGGTCTTTTGAGACTTGCTGCATTTAAGTCTTTTGGATCCAAACAAATTCGAATGCGTTTTTTTCGTACGGCGAGCATGCTGGAGATCCATGGTGTAGGAACTGTGACTTTTTCAAGAACACCCCGAGAGACGAGTTCATTAATTTGAGTTTGTAGTTCCTCTCTCAGAGCTACAGGAACTTTACGTGGTCTGTGTTGGACTGGTTTAATATTCGGATCTACTTCAAGATGACAGTCTCCAGCTAGACATCCAAGTCCTTCAAACACATCTGAGTATTCTGTAAGTATTTGTTCTTTAGTGAGCGGAGTTTGTCGATTCGTGGTTATAGCATTGACAGAGCTGTTGGCATCCACATTTACAGTTATTAGTCCCAGTTCAATACAACTGCCACCTGACAAAATTGAAGCTTTGTCAGTAGTAACAACATGGAAGCGTAGAGGAAATACTTGATTGTTGTATTGGCAGTTGACAGTAGTGATGCCATGTGAAACTAGGGTGGAGCCATTATAGCAAGTTAAGGAGGTCTCCTTGAGTGTGAGTGGCGTTTTCTGATCAGTAGGCAATTGATCATAATCTTTTCGAGTTAAGATATTGCTAGTTGAGCCACTGTCCAGTTGGCATCTAAGTGTATAGTGTTTCTGTTTGCCCAGAACTTGAAGATTGACAAACCATTGTTTTCCTTTTCCATGAAGGAGTGAAATATCTTCAATGGCATAATTTGAAGCGTCAGAGGAATCAGCTTCGTTGTTGTCAATGTAGTGTAGTTTAGAATTCTTCGTTTTTGTAGATGAAGTCTTATTCTTGCATTGTTTAGCAAAGTGGTTCTTGGACTGACACCTTGAGCAAGTTTGACCAAAAGCAGGACATTTGTTTCTTTCCCGAGCGTGTACAGTGCCACAATAATAGCAAGGTTTTTGAAGCATCTGTACTTTAGTAGACGTGTTCCTTGTTTGCGCTTTTGGAGGTTTCTGTGAAGTATGGCCTTTGTGAGATGGTTTCTGTATATAGTGTAAGGCTGATGCGGAGTCTGTCTTGTTGATACGCTGCAATTGTTGATCAGCTAGTTCATTAGTTCGGCAAATAGCAATAGCAGAGTCGAGAGTGAGCTTCGATTCTCTGATTAGTTTAGATTGCGTCTGGGAGTTATTGGTACCCAATACGATGCGGTCCCTGATAAAGGTATCGAGAAGAGCACCAAAATCACAGGATTGAGCAAGTGTTCTCAAGCGTTGTACATACTGATCTATAGTTTCTTCAGTTTGTTGATTTGCCGAATAAAATATGAACCTTTCATATATGACGTTGATTTGGGGTTCGAAGTGATCACTTAAAGCTTTTAGGATATCGCCTGTTGTAGCAGTTTGTGCAGCAGTGAGTGGCAAGTTCTGATATATTTGAAAACAATCTTTCCCCATAACAGATAAGAGTGTAGCTACGCGTATAGGATCCGTCTGTTTATCAAGTCCAGTTGCAATTTCGAAATTGAGCCATTGCGAGTGAAAGAACTTCCAATTTTCTGCAACTTTACCAGTAGTAGTAGAAACTGGTGTTGGTGGCGGAATAGACGAGGCTATTGTGGAAGGAACTGGAGTAGCACCTTGCGACATTGTACCGTAGAGTTTCGGCAACGTGGCGACCAAGGCTTAACAAGTTTATGAGCACAGAGAACGGCGAAAATAGTGAAGTTGAAAATAACTAACGATACCCCACTTCTGGCACCATGTTTCGTTGTGTGGGTTTCTTGAGAGGTTTGTGTATCGTTAGTAAACGTGCATCATAATAATTAACAGATTATAACAAACTTAATTTATTAAGAGATAAGGCATTACAATTGAGGAACCTATGCCATGACTGATCCTACTGTTAATACTGACTGATAAGGGGCTGGCTATAAGCTTGCACAGCTGTTTTACTAGGGCTGAACATATTCCTACAAAGGTTTTGACTAGGGCTGGACATATTTAACTGAGAATACGAAACAGTTCTTAGAGTTCCATATCAGTTTTTCTATCACCTTTACTTCATCGAATATAAGAACTCCATCACCTTGTGGAATACGTTGCCCCTTTTCCTCCTTTTCTCTTGAAATTTGGTCATATTTTAGCTTTTGTTCCATGAGATACTTGTGATTGACTCCGGGAGAATTGTCATAAACTTCAGATCTTTTCTTAAGCGTATTAGCAGCTGGCAGTTTCAAAATATTTAAAGATTTTAAAGCGTGGTAGGCAGCTTTACTTCTTGAAAACACTGCTAAAGCAATACGAATGGTGATAGGGCTCCATCGGTTACCAGTACTTCCTTCTTCACACTTCTTTTGATCAGTGTAAAATGTAGGCCTGTGCGAGTACTCGAATGAAGGCGAGTACTCGATCGAGTCTCGAGTCGAGTACTCGACTCGAGACTCGAAAATCAAAATTTTAGGACTTGAAAATTATTTCGAGTCCTTAAAAATCTTCACTATTGGACTCGAGGAGGACTCGAACAGAGACTTGACGCCTTATCAAGTCCAAAAATATTTACTTTGTGACCCGGAATTTTAAGTAGAGCGCCGCATCTAGTGAGGTTTAATCGATTTAAAGATTAGAATAGACAGGTGATTGTTCAAAAATTTGCCTTCAGCTAAAGGAGTTAAGCAAACCAGAACCAAAAGTTAAAATTATTGTTACTGCGCGTCATTTTCGTCGTGAGATTTATACTTTATTAGTAAAATTTATCCTTATTAGAAATTAATTTATTATAATTCCTGTATTATTAATTATGTAAAGTTAAACTAAGTAAATTAAATTAAAGTTAGTATTAATAGAATTAATTTAATAGGACTCGAGTGGGACTTGATATAATTTATCAGGACTCGACACTGGACTTGAAACCTAGTTCTTAAGCTGACTTAAGGACTCGAGGACTCGATACCAATTAAAGGACTCAACTCGAGATTCTATAAGAGCTTTTTTAAGGACTCGAGACTCGACTCGAACCCCAAAAAACTGGACTCGCACAGGCCTAGTAAAATGCTAATTTGTCTTCTTTGATTTTTCTGGTATCCCTCTCCCAGGCCATTCTTAATAGCTTTTCATTATCTTCTGAAGATTTGATTGCTTCATCTACATCATCTTGAAAATCTGATTTAAGCGTGTCAATCATATTTTGAACTTCATTAGATTGATCAACATTTAAAAGCAAATCTTTATGCT
Organism: Phalangium opilio; assembly: GCA_019434445.1. Taxonomy (NCBI): domain Eukaryota; kingdom Metazoa; phylum Arthropoda; class Arachnida; order Opiliones; family Phalangiidae; genus Phalangium; species Phalangium opilio. The sequence continues at coordinate 1,570,245 of JAEQBA010003339.1, forward strand.
CTAATTGCGCTTCTAACATTGACATTCTTTCCGTTAAACTTCTTCTACTTTGTTTTATGTTTAAGAGTCTTCTGCGTCTGCTTATGGGTGTTAAACTTGATATTGGACTTTTGCTATCAGTTTTGCACCTCTTGGCTTTTATACTAGGCGTTACTTGACTATTTCTCTTTCTCTTATTCGTTAGTACCTTTGAAGCTTTTAGGCAACTTTCACACTGCCCTATTTTATTTCTGTTCGATGATTTAAATAAAACATGGCAAAGCTTTGACTGTACTCTTGGAAAAGGATCTTCAAACGCTTTGAAACTTGGGCCATTAGCTAAATCTTGGTTAGATTTTATACCAGGACAATACTTAAGGTTTTCCATAGAAACGAAGTCCAAAATATCATTGATTAAATCGTAATTAATAGATGAATCTTCCTGATCTTGTTGAATTAACTGCGTAACCTTGGTAGAGCAAAATGGTACTAACACAGTGTATTTCCCACTTTGCGTAAACGTTGCTATAACCGGGTCAACATCAACATCCATAAGTCCCAATCTTCTCGGGTTGGTAACAGTAATGTTATTTTCTCCACGATAATTTGATGAACACTATAAATATGTTAATTACAATCTACACTTAACCGGAATTACTTAAGAAAAGTGTGGATTTTAAATAATAATAGCTTGAAGTTCATACCCTTATGTGAAGCCGCAAGGACAGACTTTTATCCACAATGTATTTTAGAAAACTTGATCCAGTTCCAATCAAAACTCCAGCCTCGATAGAGTTTGAGACTAACTCGTCTGTTTGGCTTGACTGACTTACACTTAGTGTAAGTGTTTGACACATAAAATCTTTAATTTAAATATTATAAGCTTAGTTTCTTCTACAATTTCATTAATTTGTTTTGTCAAACCTCTCTTTTCCGGTAGAAACAAGCACTGCGTGATGGCGTTTTTTTTATTGATCTTGGTAGGCCTTGGCTCTTTCAACGTCTGAGTCCCGAAATTTACCTTTTTAACCTCACTCTTACGTTCACTTATTGTTTGTGTCGCGCGCGCTTTCACGATTTTCGCGTAAGCGTTATGTTGGGTACTTTTATGAATTGGCATTGTTAAATACAACAGGTATTCTTTAATTGAAAAAGACGGCAAAGTGGGCTAACCTCGCATAAAAACTGCTGTTGCACGTTGTAAGCTTTGTAGCAGACAGCTTCAGGGAGAAAACCAGCTATTGGCTGAAGAAGTCACGCCCCGCTCTCGTGAAGAAATATTTCCAAGAGCGGAGGTCGAGATTTCAAGCAGGCTTCGGAAAAGGGGAAAAAACGAACCCCCCCATCCAAGGAGTTAAAACGAGTTTTTATCCCAGCAGAGACGTACGCTATACCAACTGTTGTAATTGTTTACTTCCTAGGCTAATTTAATGGACTTCTGGTATTCGTTAGGTATGAAAGGACTTACACTTTTCGTAATGAAAAGATGAGAACAATGAAAACTTTGCCGCTCCGATTGCCGATCAACAAGACTTCCAAGGAAAGGAAGAACGAGAGTATCACGCATGGCAGCCAGACCAGGATGGTCTTTTGAAAACAAGGAGTCAAGTCTGGATCATTCGTGTACCATGTCAAATTGGCGTCCTGTTTAGAATAAGGTGCACACTCAATTATTAAATCCAAAAGTGAAAATTTGAACCTTATTTTTACGTCATCAAATGCCGTAATCAGAGTCCAGGTAAAGTAAATACACAGCAATTAACATACCAAAAAAACGCCAAAATTTAGATTCACAAAAGTCATCCAGAATAAATGTATTCATTTCAAGATGAATAATAGCATAAGTTAATTAAGCCTCTAAGTACTCATATCGCTTCCACTCCTATGGCAATAGTGTTTGTCTGGCTCCCTTTATGAAACCCTATACTCTCTCCGTATCATTTATCACCTCAACTTCATAACAAAATTGTACCGCCTAGCCTAGCGTTTCTTTTATCCCTCTTAGAATGTTCCAGGACTGAAACCGCCTCTATCTCACGAGAGAGAGAGGGATTTGGGGTTGCTTAAGTAAAATTCGTTCCTGCCTATACGAAACCATGAACGCTGGATCTCTAAAGGGACCGGAAAACGCCCGCCTTCCACTGTACAAACCGAGTCCTCTCTAGCATAGCGTCGGGGGAAGGGATGGGGGTTGTGAATTTGGGAACACTCAAGGCCATTCGGTCTTTTGTGATTCTGAATAAACCTATTGAAAAGAAATTTAAACGACCTTGGCCGTACCCGTTTTTTTTTATTTATTTTTTTACAAAGCAAACGTGCTATAGAGAAAAATCTATTCCGTTTACCAGTCCCTTTAGAGATCCAGCGTTCATGACGAAACGTAAAAATCTCCTTTAATCCACTGCATGATTTATTTTTCGTCTCGACCGCTTGGTGGCGGCACCGCGACAGAAATTTCAAAATTTTCTCTCTTCGGATCTTAGCGCTATAGTGTGCTGTCAGTTGTGACGTCAGATCCAAGGTTAAACGTCACGAGTCTGCCTTTAGCAATGGGCGGCCATGACAGTTACCGTTTTCTCTTTATGGGAAAACAGCATGGGTGACGTCACACCGGCGCTTCTGACAGCACTCTATACGAGTTCTGACGTCACAGTAGCCTGCCAAAGATGCCCAGTCGTTCCCCGAATTTGTGTACTTAGAGGCTTAATTAACTTATGATAATAGTAAAATCTTCGCTAAAGTAAATTTGAGGAATTTTTTTAATACACTAGCTGAGCCTTGTGATGTTATGGAGCGTCTAACTAATACTTCTATGTTTTCCAACAAACCGTAACGTTGATAGTATCAAACCCTACATTAAAAGACCTTGATCGAAGCTCGCAGGCACAACACAAGTGTATTTTAGAACAAATTCGTCTACGTTAAAACAGAATAACGAAATATCAGATTTTAGGCATTAAATTCCGTCGTGCGCATTTGTGAACTATACATTTTCTAGAAAAAAAGACTGTCCTTGGTGTTAGTAGGAACTTATAATAATCTCACGAAGATACGGCCGCGTTTATAACAACCAACAAGACGGCCCAAGGGCTCGTAATAGTAGCCACATCGTACGAGTGAATAGCCCCTCTATACCCTACCCTAATGAGTGGATAAGCACTCTATACCTTACCCTAATGAGTGTATAGCGCCATCTTTTACAATGATTAAATGATTTACCGTGTATAAAATGTGAGTGAATAGCCCCTAAACAGTGATAAAATTATTACCTCTATAAATTTACTTATGCTGCAATTGTAATATTCCGGCGAATCGAAGAATAGATAGTTTTAGTGATTATCCCCTTGATGAGTTTACAACATAGATTTATGCCGATGGACACTTATCGCATCTTATAAATTTCTAACATGGTCTTACGCCCAGAACCTTTTGAAAGAGAAAGTTTAGTTATAGTGATTACCCATTTTAGTGATTGTCCCCTCGATTAGCAATGTTAAAATGATCAAACGCATAACGCTCATTTAACTTTACAACATAAACTTATGCCAACGCATATATACTCATCGCATCTTATAAATTTCTATCATGAACTTATGCCCAGAAGCGTTTGAAAGAGAAAGAATTCGGTAAAACATCCAACTTGAGTTCTTTCTTTGTGTAAACACCGAATTTTTTATTTATTGTATAGAAAGTACTGGTTCTTAGAAAAGTCATGGTTTAAAGTATGAGAAATTTTAAAGAGAGAATGAAATTTTTCGTTTTATGTAAGCAATATGATAAAATTGTGTGTTCATAAAAGACTACAGATATTACTGTTTGTTCATTAATATTTTCACAGTGCATCCGCATTGTACTGTTAGAGATAGATAATAATATTTTCCCCTTTAAAATCACCAATTAATGAAAAATATTACCTTAACACAATTTATCCCTTTTCACTCTAACATGTGCGTTATACATTCGCATTGCATTGTTATAGAAAAATCATAATCCCCACCCTTTGAAAATCAAAAATTCCTTTTTCACTCTCCCTTTAAAAAAACGAACGATACTTCTCCATCTTCTTCTTCAGACCAAACTAATACCCCCATCGTTAGATGTACATCAAACGATGTGGCTAAAAAGAGTAAAATCTAAATATTTTTGAAAATTTATCCTTCTCAAGATAGTCTAATCTGATATGAATCTGAGCCTTGATTTAAAATTGAGTGAAGAAATGACTGGCCTACGTATCACATAACGGGGAATTTAACAATATCAAGTCTGTATAGAATACCAAAAGCCAAGATAGCAATCCCCTTTCTAGGGAAGATAATTAAACAATTGGGCTTCTGGGCATAAGCCTTCTAGCGATCTTGTTTATTTCATGGCAGTATAATCTTACGGGTGGGCTTTTAACTTTGTTAAAGAATTCCACGTTCTTAATTGTCACGCGCCTACCGTTGATAATGTGTAATTCTGGATTGAGCATGTTACCAAATGGTCTAATTTAAAAATTACAAGGTCCATGAATATTAATTATTTACATAAAAGGTTTTACAATTCTCCGTTTTCGAAGCAGTTGATGATGTTTTTCAACTTTATGGAATGATCAGTGACTGACGTAGAGGAAGTAAAATTAGAAGCCGATTAGGCTTTACACATGAAGTACGTAACATGTGCCTAGGGGAGCTACACGATATTCTCTAAGCTCCTAGGAAGAACCTCCCCTTACGCGGAGGAAAATAGATCATTAACGCGGCTCCTTCGGATCCTTGCGATCCTTCCGCCTTAAGAGCCGATTTACCTGGTACATAAATTCGGGAACTACAATAAAGACTGAGTAGGGTGTTTAAAATATTCTTTTGGTAAAACTATTAACAAAACCAAAGAATATTTGGGAGTAAGGAACGAAGATCTTATCAATGCGCTGGGGTAGCCTTTGCTAGGACCATTTAAGACGCCGGGTATCTGTTTTTTTACCTCTCCGTGTGACGTAGTCCAGGAGAGGTTCTGTAACGGCCGTGTCTGTGTGTGTGTGTCTGTCTGGGTGGGTGTCTGTGTGTCTGTCTGTCTATCCGTTGTTACACCCACGTGACCGCGTTCGCAGTTTGCGTATCGGAGCAAACGTGTTCCCAATTTCCGGACCGCATTGACAGTTCACAGAAATTTGGAAAATTGTATTTCTCTCCGTTGGCTACTCTATACTTGAATTCTCACACCACCATGTTTGGTCATCGTCCATCCCACATGAACACCAGTCTGGTACTTTTCTGGCTTCCAACACCACCATCTACTGTTCTTTGTCAATCTCACATTGACACCAGTCTCAGGGTTGGCAAAAATACGGATAATTTGAATAAAATCCAGACCAGTGGTTTTTATTGGATTAAACCGGAGTTTATTGGATTCATCCGGATTTTTTAAAAACACGAGCCATTTTAGGTTTTTTGAAGGCAAAGTACTTCTGTTTAGCTCTTATTTAAGTTTTGGGGCACTCCTCGACCCCTAGCCCCGGCTCCAATATAAAATCGTCTGATAGTTTAACTGCAAAAATATTTTCATGAAATCTATTTCTTTCCTGAGTGCACGAGCCTAACACTAGCGCGGCTCCAGTGGATCTCTTACAAGGGGAATTTCCTTCTAAACTACGGGTTTGGCTTGGCATAGGCTAGTGGGCGGGACTTATACATGCACGCATAAATCCCGCCTACAAATGCCTCTAGCTTTCCCAAGCCAAATCTGCAGTTCGTAGGGAAAGTCAACTTGTAGGGGATCCACTGGAACCACGCTATGCTTTAAGTTCGAGTAATATTGGTAAAATTTTGTAAGCTGTAGCTAGACAGTAACTGGTAACATAACTATTAGTTTTATCATTTAAATAAATAATCTATAGTTGTCGCTTCATATATTTTTCCCTTGTTTCTGGTTGTATTTTAATAATTTTTATGGCACAAAATTGATTATTACCCTTTCATAATTAAGCCGGATATTTTAGGTGGATTTTTTAAGTGGATTCATCCGGATTAAACCAGGTGGTTTAAACCGGACTGGATAGGTAGTTTGCCAACCCTGATGTCCAGTCTGCACTTACACTGGCTTCTAACACCACCATCCACTGGCCTTCCGTCTATTCCACATAGACACCAATCTGTATCATTGGCTTCTACTCCATTATCATCGTTTGGTTTCAGGATATACGCGGCGATCAGCTAGGGTTACGAGAAACGTCTAGCCTCCCTAAGGTGGGATCGGCCACCAAAGGTTTTCGCATTTGCTCTTTTTCCTTACTATTATAAGGGAAACGATTTCCATATTTATACCAAAATTTTAAAAGAATCGAGGGGTACGCTTCAATTTAAACGTCAATATTAGCAAAGTTTGAGAAGATAATAGGTATAACTTTATTTTAAACGATTTAACTATTACTAAAGTTAATTATTGAAGATTAAAATAATTAAAAATAATTATATTTATTTAAATATTAAAGATAAACCTCTCGTGCAAAGAGAGAGATTATCATTGCCTCCTATATCTACCAAGGCCCATGCATGCGATATATTTCCTTCATTGCCTCCTATATCTATCAAGGCCCGTGCATTGTGATATATTTCATTCATTGCCTCCTATATCTATCAAGGCCCGTGCATTGTGATATATTTCATTCATTGTCTCCTATATCTATCAAGGCCCGTGCATTGCGATATATTTTTCAAAACAACAACAAAAATGGGAAGCTCCTCTCAGTAACATAATAATTTCTTTTCTCTGTATATGAAATGAAAATATGGATAATATTGCGCTCCTTCTTTAATGGTATGGATCCTTGCCTGTCTATTAATATTTTACGTAGGAGTAATACGTTTTTAGCGAAGTCTAGAGAGGATAAACATAAGGGAGATAGTTTCGGAAAAAAAATACTGCTTCCACAAATGGGTTTATACTCCTTGTACTGTTAAGCTTTTATCATGATTACTCATGATAAAAGCTTAAAAAATTACGAGAGGACAGACCTTTTTTATCCTCTCGTTTTATTGTTAATAAGAATATAAAACATTTATTTTGTATCAAAAATTATTTTTAGGTGCTGAGATTGCTTTAGAAAAATCCAAACGGTTAGGCATTGGTAAAAAAGACATGTGTAAGCTATTTGCAGAGATGATAATTGTTTTACATGTTTTAAATAAGACTGAAGATTCCACTATTGTGTTTATGCTCCTTGTTTGTTTGACTGAAAACCATCTAGGTATAGATAACAGTCAGACCAAAAATTTCAAAAATATATATTTTAAATCTAATCAGATACGCCCACCTAGTTGAAAATAGACCTTTTAAATTTGCGGGAGCCATTCTTGAGAATTTTTCTTTGCTTGTAGGTTGTCAATTTATCTACCAGTAAATATTTGTGTTTGGAAGTTGGATATTAAGTCAAATTAAGTGGTTGTAAAGAGCCAGCAGGTTTTTGCCGCTTCTTTTTGTGAGTATTTGATTTTTGTATGTAAAATGGAGGAAGATAATGTTGAGAGTAAGGATGAAATGCGGAAGCGCAAAGCGCGGGAAAGGATGAGGGCAAAAAGGTCGACGTTTTCATTGGATACTTAAGTTTATATAATCTTCTCGACACGGAGAGATAATATTTTGTGTTCTCGCTCGGGAATAGGGATACCGTCGATACCTAGCCAAGGCTTGCTACTATTATTCGCAGAGCTATTTTTCTCTTGAAATTAAAAATTTTTTTATAATATTTAGTTGAAGACTTATTAAGTGACTCGGAAATTGAGCTTTATAACGTTGAATATATTATAAAGACTACCGAACGATACCGCCAATTTGCCTTCCGAGCTTCCCGGTTAGGTCGACGGCGAGGTCGAGTCGAGGTCCAATGCAAGAAAATAAAAATAGTACTGTAGCCGTCGCCGATTGGTCTGGCATTAAAGAGGTTATCTACGGTTAAGGGGGGGGGTCATGATTGGTTAAAAGCTTTTTTGTTCGCCTGCTTAGTTTTTACTTCGGAAAGGTCATGAAATCCATGGCCAAAGCTATGCAAAAGTGGGACTTACGTACATTATGTGTGAAGCATAATCCGCGTTTGGTAAATTCCTTTGTACCGCAAACCTTGGATAACGCGAGCGTTATATATCAATAACAAAATTCCAGGCTTCAGTCTCCAGAGAGATATAGTTCCTTTTCCTTTTTCTGTCTAGTTGGGAATCCATAATAAGTTAGTGGATAATCAGCCCAGGATTAAAGAGTTTAACTTCTAGTGGCTTTCATTCCCTGTAGCAACCCACTTTTTATTACTTCTATTTGCCCTTGTTTCAACAGATCTGTTTGTTTCTGAAATAAGCTTTGTTTGGCAAGTCTTATTGATTTGATATGTTTATAAAGGATTCGTTTTAATTAACAGAGAACTTTATGGTGTGTTTAATAATAATAATAATAAAAGTAATATAGAATGATAAGGTTATTGGTTAGACTTATAATGAAACTTTGATGAAAATAAAAGTGATCTAGAGCATATTGGCATCTTTGGCTAAATCGTAGAATATTGATTGTTCATTCTTCAAGAGGGCATCTGGAGAGTCGAATTCCGTAATTCGGCCCTGATCGAGAACCATCACCCTAAGAAGAGTTAAATGACGACAAAATTAGCCAGTCATTTTAAGCCGGTTTAAAAGGAAGGTATACTAACTTGTCGTAGTCCAAGATGGTGTTAATTCTGTGCGCGATGGTGATGATGGTCGACTTGGCGAATTCTTTCCTGACGGTCTCTTGAATGAGATCGTCGGTCTCCATGTCGACCGAGGCCGTCGCTTCGTCCAAGATCAGGATCTTGGTGTTCCTCAACAAGGCACGAGTCAAGCAGACCAACTGACGCTGACCGACGCTGAGGTTGTTACCTCCTTCGGCCACGGGGTGATCCAGTCCATGCTCAAGTGACGCCACGAAGGATTTCAGGTGCGAGTGTTCCAAGGCAGCCCACAGTCGCTGGTCATCATTTTGTTCAAAAGGATCCAGGTTAAGTCTGAGTGTGCCCGAGAAGAGAACGGGCTCTTGGGGGATGATGGTCAATCGTGACCTCAAATCGGACAAGCCCAATCTCTCCACCTCCACTCCGTCTATGACGATCTGACCACGCACACCCTCGATGCCAGTCCGCCCCACCACGCCCACCTTCTCTCCGGCTTCGATCCTGACATTTATGTCCTTCAAGACCAATTCCAATCCTTCTCGGTATCTGGTGCTGTACTCCTGGAATATTATTTGTCCTCGTTGAGGCCAGTCGAGTGGGGGTTGAGATTCTGGTTTCTCGCACTTGGCCTCAGACTCCAAACGACAGTATTCGTCAACTCTTTCTATGGAGACGACATTTGACTCCAATCCCGTAGTGGACGCGATAAAGAGTTTCAGAATTTGCAGAAGCTGTGATTTCAAAATATTTGATTAGTATTTAATTCGTAGAATATGAATAATTGTTCCACGAGACAGCAATGACTGCACAAATTCATATCAAAATTCAGGAGAAATTCTTATTAACTAATTATATTGAAATGTATAATAGCTCTGCTAGATAAGACCTGATAACGATTTATACAAGTTTTGATGAGGAAGGGGTGTCAGGTCATACCCCTTTCAGGGAGGTATTACACGTCTAGTGTAGTAGGTCATCGTCACTCAAAAAGGTATGAAAGCTTGTCAATGACACGTCATGAAATGACAAACGTTTTCTTGAAAACATACAGGAATGGTGGCCGTAGGGGTACTTAACCTAAAATTGCTTAATCAAAATTGATAGAATGATATTATTAACAAATCTCCCATTCAAATCCACGCATATAATTTCATCTCGAGATACTCTTTTTAGCCACATCGTATTATTCGATGAGGCTCTTAGTTTGACCCGAGCCGTAGTAGCTGTATTAGTGGTAGTAGTAGTAGTAGTTGTTGTAGTAGTAGTGGCCGGGGTTGTCGCTTTCGTTATCGTCAGATTTTACCTTAAAAGGAACTCGATAGTACCTCAACCCACCATCAGGGGTAACTAGGCTCGGTTAGAGATTCAATTTTAATTTAAATTTTTTCAGATCGCAGCCGCGAATCGAACTCGGGTCGCTCAAGCAGTAGTAAGACATTCTACCACTGCGCCATAGAGACTTGATAGAAACCGTGAGGTTTTATCGTTTAGTTTTATTTCTAAAATGTCGGGGTGATGTGAGGTGGGGTACCACTTAATCTGTGGGGTCGGATACTTTTGAATTATTATCTGTGGGGTCGGATACTTTTGAATTTTTATCTGTTGGGTCGGACACTTTTTTTATTTTTTTTAGGGTCATAATTTTTTTCTTTTTATTTATGTGCTAATTAAATAGATAACGATGTGGCTACTATTAAGGACCTTGGCCATCTTGCTTAATTCAGTAACTAATGGTCTCTTTTATTTGTCTCACTTTACTATCAAGAGTTAAACGAAAAACCAGCAGATATTTTATCTTGTGGAAAAATTTATTTACTCGCTTCATATTCATCGGTAGCGCTTACCCGATCGGCATTAGCCAAGACCAATCCTACGAAATCAGCTGACAGAGTCCCTTTGCTCAAAATTATAAAAATTGCAGTACAAAACATCAAGCAATTGCCCAAGATATTGTAGCGCACTGTCACCCATCTGGAAATAAATTGCATTTATTTACTCGTAGGCCAGGATATATAGACTAAAAAAGGGCTTGACCTAGAACATTTGAACATAAAGATGAAAATTGGTACTGTACATGTGTTGTTTGTGACCCAACAAAAAATATACTAAAAGTTCCCTGCTGTAAAGCGCGAGCTTTCGCCGCCATCTTGGAAAATGGCCGCTGGGAATGCCAGCTTCATTGTATTCCACATTCTTTTTCAAAAATTATGATTGTAACCACATAAATATCATAGTAAAATTTAACAGTTCTGTGTTCAATAGTTTGGTCGCCATACTGGAAAATGGCCGCCGTGAATGCTACGTACAGTATATTTCATCACACTAAAAGTCCTGGGCTATTGAAAAAATAAGTAACGACTGGAATGCTCGCTTTGTTTGGCATTCCCAGCGCTTTTCAACCCAAAGTCAAAAATGTAGTTTAGATGCCGATAAAGCTGTCGCTCCAAAACGAAAAAGACATGATTGAAACCAGGCTTTAATGACGCAACTGCAATATTCAGTGAATGAGATACCTTTGCGCCATGTTCATCATATAGTTAGCGGCCGTGCATTCGTCGATCAGTTTGAGGAAGTGTCCTTCGAAATTTTCTCCGGCGTCACACACCCTAATGACAGTGCTGCCAGCCACAGATCCTCCAACATGCGAGAACAAGAAGGAACTTCTCAAGCTTGTTATCCGCTTGAATTGACGATTGCTGGACATCAAGAAACGCTGCAAAGAATATGGAATTAATCTTCAGTTTTAGAAGTGGGCGCGATAACTCCCCGAATATGGCATGCGTGCCTTCTACAACATTTTGTAGTGCCAAAACACTTCAAGACAATCGATATTGCAAAGATTTGTAGGTGTTTTAAATACTGGGTGTGGAAGTCTTAATTAGTACAGTCTTGGAGTCTAGGCTACCTCTTTCCCAACTTAAATTTAGGAAATGTCGAAAATAATATTGCCTATTTCAAATGTTTATTACAATGTTTTAAATTTTTCTATAGTCCGACCCCCTCATTCGATTGGAATTCGGTACGACAATTAACAATTTAGACTGATACTGAATAATTATTTGGGAATGGAGACTAAAATCTAGTTCCTACCTGAAGTAAAAGGTATCCAACGACAATCACAATGCAGGGGATTATGAAAAATGGTAAATATATTGCAATCCCTAAAGGGTAAACAACTAAAAATATCAATCCCCAACTAGTAAAATCTAACATTGAAGGTAATTGCTGGTCGAGGGCGTCGATATCTTGCGAGAAACGATTGAGTATCCTTCCAACGGGGGTCGTGTCGAAGAACGACATGGGAGAACGAGATACGCTGTCGAGCATTTTCCCATGTAGACAGTTTGTAGCTCGTAGACTGCGAAAGACGTTGATGATTATACCGATAAATGACACAATAGCTCCGCTTAGGCCCAAAATGACTAAGACCACTATACGGGTTGCTTTTAAGTCTGGGTTCGCTCTAAAATCTTCCTTGGAGTCCGCGCACCACAGAGACAGCCAGTACATTGACGCGAAATTAAGGACTACACAACAGGTGCTAGATAATAGGAAGATCGCACACCATGTTATACCATAGGCTTGAAAATATTGTTTGTATTGTGATCCGGATACCTGAAAATGAGCAATAACATTATCACGATGAGTATGAGCAGAGAAAATTGCTTCGCAAGAAGAAAAAGTCCATACTCCTGTCGTATATTAAAGAGCACGTACGTTTCCTTTTTTGAGCGTTTCTTTAGTCATGAGTTTTGCTTCATCTTCTTCCGAGACTCTTCCTTGAGATGGAAGATGAGGTCTCTCAACTTCGATATTTAACTTACTACAAAAAATTCATTACCAAAATTCATAAATTAGCAAAACGTGTTGAACCATGGAGTTTGTATCTTAAAGGAGCTGTCCGAAGAACCGTTGGATAAACGACGATCTTCCTCATAAAGCTAAGCATAGTGGGTGGGTAAAATATTTAGAGGGGTCGGTCAGATCCATTAAGAGGAGCAGAAATCGAGTCAGTTTTTAGCCCTCACGAACCGATCACAGTCTGAGTTATAATAGGCCTTTATAGAAAGTTTTTACGGCTTGCGCACCTTGTTGATTTGTCCCGCCGCGCCTGCGCATTATAACAGCCATAAGTCACCAAAATTCTCTCTGAAGTGACGTCACTAAACTCAACAACCAAGGCTTAGATCAAAATGCTCAAATAACTATACTTTACGTTAGATCTAATCATTATAAATTCATACGAGTATCAAATATAAACATCTATTATGCCTAAGAATAGTTCGGCATAATATGAACATTTCAATCAAGATTTTCTGGCACAAAGTAGAGAAACACAAACGAAGAACAAACGCGTTAAAAAAGCCCACCATTTTATCAGTCTGCTTTATCTCTCCAAATCTTGCCTCCAGTTCGTGTTTTTTATAACACAAAACTGGCTGAACTGAACTGACTCAATTTGAACTACAAGAGGGGCCAATTAAGTACCCATAATTCCTTTAGAATTTTCGGTAAAGGCCTATTCAAGGTCAATTTAGAAAAAACGGCTCTTCTTTACAGTATTTACGAGAGGTATTTATGTGAGCGCTTCCCAGGGTTGGCAACTACCTATCCAGTCCGGTTTAAACCACCTGGTTTAATCCGGATTAATCCACTTAAAAAAATCCACCTAAAATATCCGGCTTAATTATGAATGGGGAAAAATCAATTTTGTGCCATAAAAATAATTAAAATAGAACCAGAAACAAAAAATATATGAAGCGATAACTAAAGATTACTTATTATAAATGATAAAACAAATAGTTATGTTAGCAGTTACTGTCCAGTTACAGTTTACAATATATTACCAGTATTACTCGAACTTAAAGCATAGCGTGGTTCCAGTGGATCCCCTACAAGTTGACTTTCCTTACGAACTCCAGTTTTGGCTTGGGAAAGCTAGAGGCATTTGTGGGCGGGATTTATACGTGAATGTATAAATCCCGCCCACTAGCCTTTGCCAAGCCAAACCCGGAGTTTAGAAGGAAAGTCCCCTTGTAAGGGATCCACTGGAGCCCCGCTAGCGTTAGGCTCGTGCACTCGTGAAAGAAATAGATTTCATGAAAACATTTTAGCAGTTAAACTAGACGATTTTGTATTGGAACCGGGGCTAGGGGTTGGGGAGTGCCCCAACACTCAAATAAGAGCTAAACAGAAGTACTTTGCCTTCAAAAAAACTTAAAATGACCCGTTTTTTATAAAATCCGGATAAATCCAATAAAATCCGGTTTAATCCAATAAAAACCACTGGTCTGGATTTTATTCAAATTATCCGGATTTTTGCCAACCCTGGCGCTTCCATAACCAGTTTGTAAGGCGTAAAACCCTATGTTTTAGTTTGTGGTCGCGCTTCGTAGCCTCGACAAAAAAAATCTCAAAAAAGGTGGAGGTATTTCACCTCTGCAATTTGAACTTTATGGTTTGACCTTGGGTTACTCCCATTCAGTCGCTAGAGCAGATCGAGACACGGAGAGACGGGGAAAGAACTTGTACAGTGAAGGCTATCCCTTACCACTCCACTTACAACACAACCTCCATGGTTCAACTTGAGAGAATCAGTTCAAAAACTTTAAAATAAGGGCTTTCTGTGCAAACAGTACACGCCACATGGCGGTTGTCCACAAATAAATAACTTGTTTTTGTACAGTTAATTTCTATTACTTAAATTTTATTTTCTCTTTCTTACTTCGAACTAACCGTAGAAAGTTTAGATATAGCTCGAAATTTACTCACGACGGTTCTTCTTTACTCTCGTTGTTCATGTTGCTCATGTGTTGCCCGAAATAATCTCTGGCCATTCCCTGACGACTCATGATTTCGTCATAGGTTCCCCTCTCGATGATTCGTCCGTTGTTTATGAACAAGATCTCGTCCACTTCTCGGATGAAGCTCAAGTTGTGCGTCACCAAAACTCTCGTCTGTAACAAATTGAAATAGTAATTGTCGAGCGAGAAAGGATTTACCAAACAGCAGCTTTCAAAAACTAGAGACAGATTAGGGTTTATTCGCGATAGCTAGTCACTTAAGGCATCCATATATTTTTATTACTATTCGAGCCGCTATTATTAAAATTGCACGAATTAAAATTAAAATATATAAGGCTTAGATAAAAATGTATATACCATAAGTTTGTAAGATATGTTTCATAACTATGACACTTTCTATACTTCGTAATACTAAAGACTTAAGGAGAGTTAGTTCGAGAACGACAAGCGAGAATTGACTGACTCGGTTAATTTTGCAGTCCGGCTTCCTATTTAGTCTGTACTAAGCCTTTGTCAGAGCCTTAGCAGGCTTCGCTTTACGAGAATCTATGACCTACGTCATTTCATGGCAAGCGAATCAGTAACCAGTGACAAACTAATGGAACATATCTTGTGAACTTATGATATACCAGATCTATGTTAGCTGCTATTTATTTCTCAGTAAAGAAACTAATTACTTTCCTAGCCCTACAGGGATTTAAACGAAACGAAATGTCTAAAACTCATTAATGGTCAGCGCTTCCACAGAAAATGTAAGAGTAACGTTATTTACTTTCTTTCGAAGTAAACCCTTTGGTCCAATGACTTCGTTGAAGATATGTTTGGCCACGTGCGAATCAACCGGCCCCAACGGGTCATCAAATAGATAAACATCGGCATCGCTATATATGGTTCTGGCCACGTTGACCCTTTGCTTCTGACCACCACTCAAGTTGATACCCTGTCATGTAAAATTAGGAAACGAACGCCTTAATAACGAAAGAAGCCATCAATGGAACATTGAATGAAACCACTCAGAAACAAGTTATGGTAGTACAGCGCATAGTATTTTTCAGACTATTTCCACGGCTTCCCGTGAAACAGACATTAAATGGAAAGCGTTCATGGGGCATGTGTTCGATAACATCCCCTGTCCTATGTTAAGCGCGCATGTGGCGCTTCACCTTTCGTGGTTATTAGCGAATCCAATCTTGTTAAGCCGTCCTGGATGGAAACACTGCTATAGTTATACTTCCCATGAAATTTACTATTGCATATTCATTTCACCTCCGCCTTCCTTCCCCATTTTTGATCATTTTTTTTAACCGTCTATAAGAAGCTGGGGACAATAACAGCCTTTCTTTGATTAAAATCCTTACCGCAGTGCCATAAATCAGGGAGGGGTAGAAAAGGAGACGTATTTTGCTGTTAACTATTATTCTAAACCGCGAGTCTAAACTCTCAAATTGGGGGAGTTACTATGCTGCGCCCTCTATCCAATGTAAAATGTACTATTTTCAAATAACTTCGTATATATATACGGAGTTATTTTGTTCTTAATGTAATTGTTTTCTCACAACATTTTCTGGTTCGGACGTATAATACATACTCTTTCTCCGATCTCCGTTTCGTCGTCAGCGGGTAGCTGGTCGAGGTCCGGTTGTAGAGCACATGCGCGTATGACGCTTTCGTATCTTTCCCGGTCCATGTCATTGACGAAGAGAATATTTTCCTTGAGTGAGGTGTTCTGTATCCAGGGTTGTTGAGTGACGTATCCCACTCTCCCGGCCACTCTCACCACCCCCTCCACCTTCTGCATCTCGGACACCAAAGCAGACAAGAGAGAAGACTTGCCACAACCCACTGAACCCACCACGGCCACCAACGAGCCACGAGACACTTTCACATTGATGTCCTGAAGAGACGCCGCTGCCGGCTCTTCCAAGTTCCAATGAAACGTTCCCTTCTGTATCTCAATCGCTGAAATTTTCAAAGAAATAATTTCATGTTAATATTGGTCAAAATTGACCAGTTGTGAGTTGAAAAATGTGTGTAAAAAAATAGTTGACCTATTAGTACCGTTATTGACCCAGACATTCGTGATTCGAATCACTGATAAAAAAATGTGCATAAACTCACGATTATGTTACCCGTGATCATTCGTAACCTACTCGCTATCCTCTGGTCGTAATCCACATGTAGCTTATAACCAAGACAATAAACTAGCAGTAATTAGTTTATTATGTTGTGCCTTAATTAAAAAAACAGAACAGATACAATCTAAAAAAGACTTCAGCCTTTCCTCTTTTAGAACGACATGTTGATTGGCTTATTTTACAAATAACATATTTAAAGGAGATGGTGGAGTCTGGGCGGGGTTCCCTTCTATAATTGATTATTGTACTAAGCATGAATAATTTTGACCCGGGAGATAAAGTTACATTGGGAAAAACTCTGATTATTATTGGAGGACATTTTTTTAATTGTCTCTTTCTCTGTGCTCAAGTACGTGCTTCTATTTGTGAACCACAATTAATTTTGAACTTAAACTTATCTACGTGTGTAAGAATAGGTCCCGGAATAAATAAGCAACCCATGTCGAAGTTCCTGAAAAATTGGCATACCAAACTGGGCGTCGTTAGCCATCTTCTCCACGTAATGCTTGGTTTCCCCACGACTCAACATGTTTGCAATTCTTCTTACCGAGACGTGTGTCTGTAAAGAATCACGTAGTAAACAATCAATATATTTAGTAGAAGAAGCGAACATCAGATTTTCCTTTTGATTCTCCCTGACTCTGTTCTTACCAAAACTAAGGTATTTACTAAATCAGGGAAAGTAAGCATTGACGTCGCAAATAATCGAACCAACTGAAAGGAGACGAAAGCTTTCCTCGATGTGAGAACGTTATCGTCGTCAATTAACACGTACATGGCAAAACACGGTGAAGTAATCTGAATATTTAGAAACAATATTTGTAGGAACTTAAAACCAGTATGGACTTAAAAAAGTGTGTAAGCTCTGAAGATGAATAGTTTAACAAAAAGAAGTGACGGCCGCCAACCAGTAGCGTCGCTAGGGTTTGAAATTTGGGGGGGGGGGGCTTAATCTGGGCCTACTATTTAAAAGTTATTATAAGAAATTAATATCTAAATTTTGCATAATTGGTTCATTGCGAATATGTGTAGACCTTTATAACCATCCGAAAATTTGTGTCAGCGTGAAATTATTCTTATTTTAAAGACAAATCCGGAACCGAATTATTGACTATAGGCCAGGACAGATAGGCTAAAAAAGGGCTTGACCTAGAACATTTGAACATAAAGATGAAAATTGGTAAATGTGTTGTTTTTGACGCAAAAAAATATACTAAAAGTCCCCTGCTGTAGAGCACGAGCTTTCGCCACCATCTTGGAAAATGGCCGCCGGGAATGCCAGCATCAATGTATTCCACGTTCTTCTTCAAAAATTTCGAAAATTGGTGCATAATATGAATGTAATCACATGAACATTATAGTAAAATTTCACAGCTCTGTGTTTGATAGTTTGGTCGCCATACTGGCAAACGGCCGCCGTGAATGCTAGGTACAGTTTATTTCATTATGTTGTTGGAAAATTATGAAAATTTATAGATATTATAATGAAAGCTGTGTGAACCTCATAGTAAAATATTGAAGCCATTCATGAGATAGTTTGGCCGCCATGTTGGAAAATGGCCGCCGTGAATGTCATTTAGATACAGTATACTTTTTAAAAATTGGTAAATTTACTGTTGAAGACCGTCTAAACATCATACTTGAATATTGAAGACGTGCTGCTGATAGTTTGGGCGCCATCCTGGAAAATGACTGCGTGAAATGCCAAATATATTACCGATATATAAATTTTTTCGATATTTCTTTACTGAGTAGATCATTTTCATGAACGTATTAAACACCATAAAAATAACTATTTCCAAGTCTAAGTTATCGACCCCATCTTTAAAAATGGTCACTGAAAGATTTCTATCCTAAAATCTGAAACAAAGAATAGCAAAGCTATATCTGATGCATGAATCAGAGTCGTGTGAATGGGTCTTTGACTTTAGCTATAGCGAACCCATCCCCACTGTTCGGGATTAAATCGTTTCCTAGCTCTTGTTGACTTAATATTTTCATCAAAAACTCTCAATGTATTTGTAAGATGTTGATTATCTGTCATTACTTTAAACCCCACCTTATCATAACATCATAACCACATCCAGTTACAGCATGTAAGTGAAAGGATTGTTCTCTGAACCTTTTTTTCTCAAATGTCTCGATTTGAGATTCTCTTCTTGGTGTGGTTTTGGTTTCAGATTTAAGACTGAAGACTTTTCAATTCGGGTGTGATAGTGTAGCAAAAGTACCAATACATTCCGCTACTACAATGGCTAGGAAACCATTTAAACCGCGAAGAATGGGGATGGGTTCACGCCACTCAAGACCAACGTTTAATACTCATTATCTGTAACTGCGGAACCTCTTGTGTGAAGAACTGTGGATGTAGACAATCCGAATTACTTTGCTCAGCATTGCGTGGACATTGTCGCTGTACTAGCTGTGATGGATCAGAGCAAAAGTGCTTCTTGTGGCGGAGGGGCCCGATTTCGGTGTGCCGGTTCGGGAATTGCTTGGGTTCGCCCTTGGTTCAGACCGTTCCTTGCCTCGTTCCCTGAAGGTTTTGGTCGGCCGCTTCGCCCCCACCCAGGTGTTGCCATAATTGTCTCAACCCGCTATTGGCAACCCTCTGAGGGTCGCGGATACATTGTTTCGGTCGTGTGGTACTGATGTGCTTGGAGGGAAATCCTCCGTCCCCACGAGCCTCCTGCTGCCTTAATCCTTCCCTGTCACCGACCACCTTCTGGCTGGGCTCGCTGCTGACGGTGTTTAGCTTCTATCACCTGCTCAAAGGGCATTTGTTGGGGCCGCTAGCCGATCCCGTGTGCCTTGAAGGCGTTTCCGCAGGTTCATTTTGGAATATGATGAGCCCCCAGCTAGGTGCTGCACCTAATCAAGGCCTCTGACATGCAATTATTGTGAAAAAAATTCAGGCTGACGAGATGAATATGAACGAACTGTTAGAGATTTGTCTTAAATCTAATCTTTAACAACATGAGAATGTATAAACCCCATATTAAATTATATACCCTAATCAACATGTTGAGAATTACAGCTTTGAATAACTTTTCTTTCTCTCAGAATTTAGGGTAATAATTTTCGCGTGGCCATTTTTAAAGATGGCGTCGATAATATCGACTTGGAGATGGCTATTTTTTGGTGTTTATTACGATAATGAAAATCATCTACTCAATCTAGGAATTTCCAAAAGATTTATATGTTTGAAATATATTTAGTATTTTTAGCAGTAATTTTCCAAGATGGCGCCCAAACTATAAGTTGCACTTCTTAAATATTCAATAATGATGTTTAGACGTCTTCAACATAATTATTACCAATTTTCATAATTTTTTAATAATATGCTGCATCTAAATGACATTCCCGGCGGCCATTTTCCAACATGGCGGCCAAACTATCTGATGAATGGCTTCAATATTTTACTATGAGGTTCACACAGCTCTGATTATAATATCTGTCAGTTTTCATAATTTTCCAACAACATGGTGAAATATACTGTACCTAGCATTCATGGCGGCCATTTTCCAATATGGCGACCAAACTATCACAGAGCTGTAAAATTTTTCTATGATGCTCATGTGGTCTCAGTCATAATGTGTTCCAATTTTCATAATTTTTGAAGAAGAATGTGGAATACATTGTAGCTGGCATTCCCGGCGGCCATTTTCCAAGATGGCGGCGAAAGCTCGCTCTCTACAGCAGGAGACTTTTTGTATAATTTTTGTTGGGTCGAAAATAACACATGTGTATCAATTTTCATCTTTATGTTCAAATGTTCTAGGTCAAATTCTAAAGGTCCTGGGCTACTATGAGACAATTGTGGATGAAGTAATTTCATTCGTTTTAAGTTTAGTTTTAGTTTTGGTTTGCTTTTAGCATATGTAACATAATGGTTATTATGTTACTTATGCTTTTAGTCACCACTACTGAGACTCCCTTCGAAAGAATGGGAAATATTTTACATGTCTCCATCTGTTGAATGGCGTCTATTTATTTGTTTTTCGTTCATTTGTTTGATTTTTCTTCTTCAAAACTGTAATGATTGATATTGAAATTCATCTCTATAAGTTTTTATACATTGCTACAGAATTTTAGGGGGCTACGAGCAATTTTCTGGTAGGGTTTACGGACTATTTCGAGGGGGCTAAAATTGAATTTGGAGGCCGCCAACAGTAAAACCAACTTTAACCCGTGTTGTGAAATGTGGCGTTCTCGCCTTTCTTGAGCCTGTTGAAAGCGTAGAGATTTCGGGGATATCCGCCATTTTGAGTCGAGTGAGAAGGCTTGGGCCAGAAACAGATACGGAGCCGAAATCTCTACACCTCTATGTTCCCCCAGGATCTATAATAATAATACAATTCTTCTAAAGTTTTACTTTCGTACCAAAACCGGTACGAGACCAGTTATAAATGTATTTATTGCTTGGAAGAGGCCTTGTTTCTTCATTAGTGCAATTTCTTTCATCCTGATTTCAAGAACGATTTTCTGGAATGATCTCTCCCAGGCGTACAATTTCAAGACACGGATTCCATTCAAAATTTCGCTCATCATTTTTAATCTCTTATCCTTCTGCTTCATCAGTTCAATCTAATAAACGAGATAATTAAAGAAACCAAACACAGAAACTTCGCCGGTCGTGATATTGAAGTAAAAGCTAATATTCCCATCAGGCGAACTGTTGTAGCATAACGGGCGAAATCCAAGAACATAGGTATCCTTGAGGTGTACGATCAGCCATTAACGATTATGGGTACTAGAATCAAAGCGTGCTACCGCTGAACCAGGAAGGAGTAGAAAAGGAGGGAAATTTTCCGCGCATGTCAGATTAACAAGCAATTTATGTGTTCGAGTGCTCTATAATATTTTGAAGCATCTTGGTTTTTTTCAGGCTCCGAGTGTAAAAGGCGATTTTATAAATAACTTTCTACTAGGGACGCGTGCGCAGACACGCGATTCCACATTTGGTTCCGCCCGCCCCGGGTAAATATATTCGAATAGGAATGTTTTGAAATGGCTTATTACAAATCTCTATTAACATTTCATTGATGCGTTCTGCTGGAGATTTAAGCTTATGGTTCCGATTACGATCTAGCAATTTTTTAGTTGGATAACATTTACCTGCAATTCTTTGTATTTCTTCGTGCAGAGATAGTTCAGTGGAAGAAGAACGACAATAGGTACGATGCCAGCAAAGGCTGAATAGCCCAATTCTTGATACATGAAGGCGAAGCAAAGTACTAATTGTACCGGGACCGACCACAAGAGGCCCAGTTGTGGCGACAGAATTTGGAATCTGTTCGTATCCACGTACATCGTGTTGAGTATTTCGCCCATTGTTAAGTCACGTCGATCGCTGCTCGTCAAGCGAAATGCCTGCTTCGACGAATCTCATTAATGAACTAGCATTCCACTATCACGTCAAACACTAACTTACCTTTTTGTACAGAACGTGCATGGTGGCGGATTTGAGTCTCAGTCCTAGTTTGGTGTGGGAAATGGCGCTGCCTTCTTGTAACAAAGATTGCGCAAGACCGGCCAAACCGTAAAGGCAAGCGTAGAAAATCCCCTTCCACAAAGGATCTTTACTCATTGAGTAATCAATAATGGAACTGAAAATATATCAATAAACTGGTTAAGTCGGTTCCAAAGTTTAATTCATTAAACCACTTGGAATCTCAACCAATGTTAGAATCGGTTTTAAAGAGTATTCAGAGGAATAAAAACATTCAGACAGGTGACCCACAGAAACAGCTGTGATTGCACCTTTCTCTACGCTTAAGAACGAGATAAGAACCAGCTGACAGCAACAAATGAATTCGATTTTACGCTTTAAGTGAAAACCATGTACAACCTTTTTCTTATTCAATTTTATTTCCCATAAATACCACTTATGACGTTGTGATTATTCCTATATGGCTGAAAAGTGAAATTGTTTACCCTGTCCAAATGGCAGGACCGATAGACACTACGTCGGACAGAACTTGTAGGATCACTCCAGCTATCAAGCAAGGCCCGACTGTCCTCAACAAGGGCCAAGTGATTGACTTCCTTAAATCTCTCCTTCTGTTTCGTTCTCCCGAAAATCTTTTCATTTCCATTTCATCGCCGTCACTCTTGGTCTCAGCTTGGGGTTTCGAGTACTTTTCAAAAAGGCGCGAGACAGACAGTGCTCGCTCCGCTTCATTCAAGTCGTACACATCCGATGGCTCTAGGCTTTTCTTCCAACCTTTCCACAGGGCGCTACAATTCGTAAACAATACAATGAGCTGCGCTGTAAAAAGTGCTTCAAGTAAGTTAGATAACGCGTGAACAGGATGAGATTTACCAGGTAAGCCATGAATGAATCACGCGTGAACAAAACGAAGCGTCATCTTCCCTTGATTTCTTAATGTTTAAAAATAATCATCTTTTTGTTAAGAAGTTTTAAGAGAAAAATTAACTGCATGTATATGTTTCATAACAGCTTATAGGAATCATTGTGTAGCTATTTTCTCAACGTATCCAGGCAGAATTTGTGCGAATATTACCTGGTCATTACTATTTCGTTACACGTTGCGTTACTACTAACCAAAGTAGCACAGTTGGAAATACGTCAGAATCATGAGGCGTGACGGAAAGTTATCAAGCGCCCTAAACAAAACCGCCTAAAAATTAACATTGGATATAAGGAGACACAATGATTCATATTAGCAATATGAATTTCTGTAAATAAGTATGACACTAAAACCTAACTGAGAGCTAAATCGAGAACAACAAGCGAGAAAGCTAGAGCTTCAGTGTTGAACCCAACCTATTATTGCATGAACAACAAAATGAATGAAACATTACCATTTTAACCTCGATCGCGTAGGTATGTTTTTCGTAGTGAGGAGAGGCGTCACTCATAGTGTGTAATACGAGAGTAACCACAACTAAAGGGTAAATTACCGACTCAATTACCAACCCGAAATAGTCATCATTGTCGTTCTGTAATATTTTACGTTTATATATTTCTGCAATAAAATGGAAAGAAAACCTTTGCTTACTTGTAAATAGTATTTCTTGATTGTAGATCTTAGTTTGACAGTTTGCGTTAGTGTTAAGAGAAACCAAAACATTGTCAGGAATCCGGACAACACCGTGCCACCCCCTCTGCCGTAAATTATGAGGAATAACGCCAAGATCTGCAAGATGCGAGTTCAGTTTAAACCAAAAACGTGATGGATTTATTAAATAGTCTTACGTAAGTTCCGAATTGAAGGACGACCGCCAAAATGTCGACGACTTGAAAATCGCCGTAATAAATTTGTTTACCAAAATTTAAGACGTTAATTAAGGCCAGTAACAAAACCAGGAGCTGAAACCAAAAGGCGTAAGATACACCTACTTTTTAAGTATTACTGTGGCAGATGTAAAATTAAAGCGTATTGTTTGAGCAATTTTGCCCTGTACTCGTTAAGTGTAACTTACACTTTTCGTAATGCAAAGACGAGAACAACTGACGCTCCGCCGTTCCGACTTGGCGATCAACACGACTTCCAATGGAAGGAACAACCAGAGTATCGCGCATGGCACCCAGACCAGGATGGTCTTTTGAAGACAAGGAGTCAAGTCTGGATCATCCGTGTACCATGTTAAATTGGCGTCCTATTGAAAATAATTTCAGACTTCAAAATTAAACGTAAATGCCATCAATTAATATAATTTTTGCCCTGGTAAAGTAATGTAAGTTGTAAGAATTATGGAGATTGGAACGAAATATTCTAGGAGAGCGGTCGCTCTCTTAGATAAGACTTGATACTGCCTCTAATGCTAAAGGAGGGTTCTTTGATTGGCCGTAACTTTTTTCGTATTGTGTTTGCTGCTTTGAAATTTTGCCAGTGAACTACAATTTGGACTCTAATTTTGTGGTTAAAATTTCAAAGAGATCCAACTAATATTTAATTCTATAAAGAATAAAGTTGTTAAGGGTGGTTTTAGAATCCAAAAAATTAATCCGACATTTGGTGAAAAATACTATATTGTTCCATACAGATAACATGGGATTTTTTGAATAATGACCTTAATTGGGATAGTTTATAAAGAAAACTATTCATTCGTTACGTTTGGGAACAATCTTAAATGAAAGATAACAGTCCATAGAAGTGCCTTCCCTTAGTTTCATGAATATAAATTAAGTTTAAGTATTGATTTTTATCATTATTAACACATACTTTGACTTACTTAGTTTTGAGTATTGGAATTACGGCGTTTTACCACTGTTAGAGACACGCATTTTAGCCTTATTTTTTATATTGGACTTACGACGTTTTTGTCGTGATTCACGCCGTTAGATGATATTAAGCAAGAAAAACATGGCGTTTGAGCTCGGGTGCTTGTAGGTACTTGTGGGTGTTTTAGGGTGCTTGTAGGTACTTGTGGGTGCTTGTGGGTACTTGTGGGTGCTTGTAGGTACTTGTGGGTGCTTGTAGGTACTTGTGGGTGCTTGTGGGTGCTTGTAGGTACTTGTGGGTGCTTGTAGGTACTTGTGGGTGCTTGTAGGTACTTGTGGGTGCTTGTAGGTACTTGTGGGTGCTTGTAGGTACTTGAAAGTGCTTGTAGGTACTTGTGGGTACTCGCCCCGGGTACTTGTGGGTTGTTGTAGGTACTTGCCCCGGGTACTTGTGGGTTGTTGTAGGTACTTGTGGGTGCTTGTGGGTACTTGTGAGTGCTTGTAGGTACTTGTGGGTGCTTGTAGGTACTTGTGGGTACTTGTGGGTGCTTGTAGGTACTTGTGGGTGCTTGTAGGTACTTGTGGGTGCTTGTAGGTACTTGTGGGTGCTTGTAGGTACTTGTGGGTGCTTGTAGGTACTTGTAAGTGCTTGTAGGTACTTGTAAGTGCTTGTAGGTACTTGTGGGTACTTGTAGGTACTTGTGGGTGCTTGTGGGTACTTGTGAGTGCTTGTGGGTGCTTGTGGGTACTTGTGGGTGCTTGTAGGTACTTGTAGGTACTTGTGGGTGCTTGCGGGTGCTTGTAGGTACTTGTGGGTGCTTGTAGGTACTTGTGGGTGCTTGTAGGTACTTGTGGGTGCTTGTAGGTACTTGTGGGTGCTTGTAGGTACTTGTGGGTGCTTGTAGGTACTTGTGGGTGCTTGTGGGTGCTTGTAGGTACTTGTCCCGGGTACTTGTGGGTACTTGTGGGTGCTTGTAGGTATTTGCTCCGGGTGCTTATACGTACTTGCCCCGGGTACTTGTAGATACTTGCCCCGGGTGTTTGTAGGTACTTTGCCTCCTCCATTAGATTAACATTACACTAAGTTTTGGAAGCTCGTAACTCTGGTTATATTAGAGATACGGGGATATCATTTGTTTATGTAATAATTCTATTTGCCCCTTCCCTCCTTCGTTAACATTTGCTCCATAGGATACTCCATATACGGGAAAAACATGGAAAACTCAGGGAAGTATATGGGGAAAAGCCTGGAAATCTCATGGAAATTTGTTTTACAAAAGTTGTATGAAGCTTGATATGGAACATATCTTATAAACTTATGGTTTTAGTTATATAAAGTTTTACCAAGGAGCGATATCTAGTTTACTAGGGAGAAGGTATAAGATGCCTAAGTATTCGCGCGCCATAGTGCCAGTCACACTTTCAAAATACAAGGGGGACGTAAAAGGAGGCCGGGGCTATTTCGCCTCTCCTCAGTCGGAAAATACGTAGTTTTCGTCATTCGCGTCGCGTTTACTTGAGTTTTCTGGTCCGTGACCAAATAAGGATTTTTTAAACTGGACATTAGGCCAGCGACTTACATGACTTGGAATAAATAAACTGGTCCGTGACCATTGACCAGAGCACGTCGTCTGCTAAACTAAAGAAGTGGATAATTAGAATATTAGAATTTTAATGTATGGAGTCTGGTTACTCTTGAACTTTCTTAGTAGTCTCGTGGACCACTGACCCCCCCCCCTTTCCGATTTAATTTTTGAACTGGAACAGACAATTTTTAAACTGGTCATTTTCCCTGTGTCACCGCCTTATTTCCCACGCTGGCGCGAGTTGCTTTGCGTTGTCGAGTGCGTGATGGAGTCGGCTATGCCTGGAGTCCCAACCTTGAAGGAGAGAGGAATGGAGTGGGAACCCCCTTACCTATAGCGTTGCCTGTGTACCCCCACCTACGGTACCATGTCCTCCCAGCATCCTCAGCGGTTAGGTAGGGTCGTACTGGACGAAATTGTAAAGGGCGCTCCCTCTATCTTCAAAATAGAACCTAGTTCTCATACAAATAAAATGGCGCTACGCGGCAGCACTTAGCAATCGCCTACCGAAGGGTAGGGGCATGCGCGAGGTACATTGGGAGAGATACGGTGCTGCAGGTCGCCCATCATCATTTCCAATCCATCTCAACTCCCTTATCCCGGTCCCAACCCCCGCGACTTCCATAGCCCACTCCATCGCGCACTCTTTTCCCCGGCTACATATTTTGAAGATGGCAGTTTTTAGGCGTATTAACAATCTTGGATCATCTTTGTGAACTTTTAGGGTTGCCCTGATTATATTTTGTTTAAGGTATTAAACTTAATATCAAACAGACGTTAGTTTATGCTACAAAAAAGTTTGAAATTGACAATCTCGGATCGTCTTTGTTAAGTTTTAAGGATATCCGAATTTCATATTGGGCTTATGACAATTTTGAGCTAAATGTTAAACGGACATAAATCAGCATTTTTAAAGATTATGTTAAATTGTCAATTTGGTCCTATTTCTGGAATTTTTAGGGGGGCGTGTCGCGTTTCAATAAATGATTGTAAAAAATTGTATTATGTTAATTACAATAAGAATACAAACTTTTAATGATTTAGGTTTTTTTTTTGAAGTATCATTATAAATAAATGTCTGATTGAGCTAAAGTTATGGTCCCCTATATATAT
Source organism: Phalangium opilio (assembly GCA_019434445.1). Taxonomy (NCBI): domain Eukaryota; kingdom Metazoa; phylum Arthropoda; class Arachnida; order Opiliones; family Phalangiidae; genus Phalangium; species Phalangium opilio. Next base: position 1,597,724 of record JAEQBA010003339.1, read on the forward strand.
GTCTCTGCATGCTTAGTGCAGATTTTGTAAATGTAAAACAGTTTCCTAACATTCTTAATTAAAATGAAGACTGAAGGAACAGATATTAATCAAAAATGTCTTGATTAGAATCAACACCTAAAAAGTATCGATAAGACTGAGGTTATCACTTGTCTGAAGGATCAGATATTAATTTTTCTTTTTAATTGAAACTTAAATGCATGCTTAAGACTAAACAACGTCCCATTACCGTTTTCCGTTGAAATAAATTATTTTACTGGTAATCAATTTAAAAATTTACTTATCTCGGCTTTTCGACCACAATTCCACTCCCCGAAAACATTTTATCATTACATTAATTACTTTAGGGAGATAACGAGTCAAAATAACCTATAAAACAATAAAAAACTGTAATAGCGGTCTGTTCAGCCATGACAACAAATTTTAAAAGTTCATGCACTATTTAACCCTTTCGAGACTAACAGGACGTGAGCAAACTATAGCTTAACCTGCTACTAGTACGACCAGGGAGAATTGATATAAACTGGAGTTGAGATTTCATCATGTGCGACCTGCGGCTCTGAAACTCTCCCATAGTCCCAGTGTGTGTAGAACATAATTTTTCGCTGTTATCTGCCAAAATCAATCTTTTTAGGTAGTGTCGCCTCCACACTTGAATTTTTCATGATATATTAAGGTTTGAACGAACAAAATTCTAGATTACTATTTTCACTACCATGTCTCTCAGCAAACTTGAAGCAAACTTCCCTCTCTTTTTGCTGCTCATTACCGGTGCCATTTCCTTGACTTTCTGTTCGTTATAACTACTATCATGAGTTTATTTATTTCTAACCAAAATATAAAAAAATGGATTCTTTTTCCTTTTGTGCTACTTAGAATTTACAAATGCATATAACGTTGTGCCGTGCCATATCAAATAGTCTGTAACCATTGTTAGAAACTAGAGGGAGAAATTGGGTAGTAACACTGATCATGCCCTGAACTATGAGAAAGAACAATACGACGGTTGACTAAAATACACTTGATATTACACCATTTTGCAAAACCGCGAGTAAAAATCTTACTGTCCCTATTGAATTTGGCACCATTGGTTTTAGAATAATTAAAATGCTCCACTGCGAAGCGTGCCGGTCACGAATGGGGATGTAACGTCTTTAGGAACCTTTTAAACGCAAAACCATACACGTACTCTCCCAAAAGTAATTAATGTAATGATAAAATGTTTTGGGGAATGGAATTGTGGTCGAAAAGCCGAGATAAGTAAATTTTTGAAATTGATTACCAGTAAAATAATTTATTTCAACGGAAAACGGTAATGGAACGTTGTTTTTTCTTAAGCATGTATTTAAGTTTCAATTAAAAAGAAAAATTAATATCTGATCCTTCAGACAAGTGATAACCTCAGTCTTATCGATACTTTTTAGGTCTTGATTCTAATCAAGACATTATTGATTAATATCTGTTCCTTCAGTCTTCATTTTAATTAAGAATGTTAAGAAACTGTTTTACATTTTCAAAATCTGCACTAAGCAGAAACATATATAAAGGGGACCATAACTTTAGCTCAATCAGACATTTATTTGTAATGATACTTCAAAAATAAAACGTAAATCATTAAAAGTTTGTATTCTTATTGTAATTAACATAATACAATTTTTTACAATCATTTATTGAAACGCGAGGCGCCCCCCTAAAAATTCCAGAAATAGGACCAAATTGACAATTTTACAAAATTTTTAAAAATGCTGATTTATGTCCGTTTAACCTTTAGCTCAAAATTGTCATAAGCCCAATATGAAATTCGGATATCCTTAAAACTTCACAAAGACGATCCGAGATTGTCAATATCAAACTCTTTTGTAGCATTAACTAATGTCTGTTTGATATTAAGCTTAAAACCCTAAACAAAATATAGTCAGGGCTCCCCTAAAAGTTCCCAAAGATTATCCAAGATTGTTAATACGCCTAAAAAGTGCCATCCACAAAATATGAAGCCGGGGAAAAGAGAACGTGATCGAGTGGGCTATGCTAGTTGTTGGAAGTCGCGGGGGTTGGGACAGGGATAAGGGAGTTGAAATGGATTGTAAATGATAATTTGCAATCTGCGGCACCGTATCTATCCCAATGCACCTCACGCACGCCCCTACCCTTCGGTAGGCGATTGCTAAGTGCTGCCGCGTAGCGCCATTTTATTTGTATGAGAACTAGCTTCTATTTTGAAGATAGAGGGAGCGCCCTTTACAATTTCGTCCAGTACGACCCTACCTAAACGCTGAGGATGCTGGGAGGACTATGGTGCCGTAGGTGGGGGTACACAGGCAACGCTATAGGTATGGAGGTTTCCACTCTATTCTAATTTAATTATCCACTTCTTTAGTTTAGCAGACGACGTGCTCTGGTCAATGGTCACGGACCAGTTTATTTATTCCAAGTCAGGAAAGTCGCTGGCCTAATGTCCAGTTTAAAAAATCCTTGTTTGGTCACGGACCAGTTTACAGGGTTCATACAACTTTTGGAAAACAAATTGCCCTGAGATTTCCAGGCTTTTTCCCATACATTTATTTATAATGATACTTCAAAAATAAAACGTAAATCATTAAAAGTTTGTATTCTTATTGTAATTAACATAATACAATTTTTTACAATCATTTATTGAAACGCGAGGCGCCCCCCTAAAAATTCCAGAAATAGGACCAAATTGACAATTTTACAAAATTTTTAAAAATGCTGATTTATGTCCGTTTAACCTTTAGCTCAAAATTGTCATAAGCCCAATATGAAATTCGGATATCCTTAAAACTTCACAAAGACGATCCGAGATTGTCAATATCAAACTCTTTTGTAGCATTAAACATTTAATGATTTACGTTTTTTTTTTTTACTTTTAATGATTTACGTTTTATTTTTGAAGTATCATTATAAATAAATGTCTGATTGAGCTAAAGTTATGGTCCCCTTTATATATGTTTCTGCTTAGTGCAGATTTTGAAAATGTAAAACAGTTTCTTAACATTCTTAATTAAAATGAAGACTGAAGGAACAGATATTAATCAATAATGTCTTGATTAGAATCAAGACCTAAAAAGTATCGATAAGACTGAGGTTATCACTTGTCTGAAGGATCAGATATTAATTTTTCTTTTTAATTGAAACTTAAATACATGCTTAAGACAAGTTGGGAAAACCAAAATATTACCTCTCCGTGTCGAGAAGATTATATAACCTTAAGTATCCAATGAAAACGTCGACCTTTTTGCCCTCATCCTTTCCCGCGCTTTGTGCTTCCGCATTTCATCCTTACTCTCAACATTATCTTCCTCCATTTTACATACAAAAATCAAATACTCACAAAATGAAGCGGCAAAAACTTGCTGGCTCTTTACAACCACTTAATTTGACTTAATATCCAATTTCCAACAACAATAATATACCGGTAGTTTAATTGACAGCCTACTAGCATCGAAATTCTCATTAAGAATAGCTCCCGCGGATAAAAAAGGGCAATTTTCAACTAGGTGGGCGTTATCTCATTAGATTTGAAAAATATCACTTGTCATTTTTACCAATGCCTAACCGTTTGGATTTTTTTAAAGCAATCTTAGCACTAAAAAATATTTTTTGATACAAAATAAATGTTTTATATTCTTATTAAGAATAAAACAAGAGGATAAAAAAGGTCTGTCAACTGTCATCTCGTAATTTTTTGAGCTTTTATCATGATTACTCTATACAACAGTAACAAGGAGTATAAACCCATTAGTGGAAGCAGTAATTTTTTTCCGAAACAATCTCGCTTATATTTATCCTCTCTAGACTTCGCTAAAAACGTATTACTCCTACGTAAAATATTAATAGACAGACAAGGATTCATACCATTAAAGAAGGAGCGCAATATTATCCATATTTTCATTTCATATACAGAGAAAAGAAATTATTATGTTTCTGAGAGGAGCTTCCCATTTTTGTTGTTGTTTTGTAAAATATATCGCAATGCACGGAACTTGATAGGTATGGGAGGCAATGAATGAAATATATCACAATGCACGTGCCTTGATAGATATAGGAGGCAATGAAGGAAATATATCACAATGCACGGGGCCTTGTTAGATATAGGAGGCAATTATTTAATCTCTCTCTTTGCACGAGAGGTTTATCTTTAATATTTAAATAAATATAATTATTTTAATCTTCAATAATTAACAATTATAATAGTTAAATCGTTTAAAATAAAGTTATACCTATTATCATCTCAAACTTTGCTAATATTGACTTTTAAAGTGAAGGGTACCCCTCTTGCCCGCTTTCTTCAAATTTTGGGGTATATATACGATTCGTTTCCATTAAATTAATAAGGAAAAAGCGCAATTGCGAAACCTCTGGTGGTCGATCCCACCTTATGGAGGCTAGACGTTTCTCGTAACCCTAGCTGATCGCCGCGTATATCCTAAAACCAAACCATGATAATGGAGTAGAAGCCAATGATACAGATTGGTGTCTATGTGGTATAGACGGAAGACCAGTGGATGGTGGTGTTAGAAGCCAGTGTAAGTGCAGACTGGAGTCAATGTGGGATTGACAGAGAACAGAAAATGGTGGTGTTGGAAACCAGAAAAGTACCAAACTGGTATTCATGTGGGATGGACGAAGACGAAACATGGTGGTGTGAGAACTCAAGGATAGAGTAGCCAACGGAGAGAAATACAATTTTAAAAATTTCTGTGAACTGTCAATGCGGTCCGGAAATTGGGAACACGTTTGGTCGAATACGCAAACTGCGAACGCGGTCACGTGGGTGTAACAACGGACAGACAGACACACAGACAGACACACACACAGACACACACACACAGACACGGCCGTTACAGAACCTCTCCTGGACTACATCACACGGAGAGGTAAAAGTTGGGAAAACCAAAATATTACCTCTCCGTGTCGAGAAGATTATATAACCTTAAGTATCCAATGAAAACGTCGACCTTTTTGCCCTCATCCTTTCCCGCGCTTTGCGCTTCCGAATTTCATCCTTACTCTCAACATTATCTTCCTCCATTTTACATACAAAAATCAAATACTCACAAAATGAAGCGGCAAAAACTTGCTGGCTCTTTACAACCACTTAATTTGACTTAATATCCAATTTCCAACAACAATAATATACCGGTATTTTAATTGACAGCCTACTAGCATCGAAATTCTCATTAAGAATAGCTCCCGCGGATAAAAAAGGGCAATTTTCAACTAGGTGGGCGTTATCTCATTAGATTTGAAAAATATCACTTGTCATTTTTACCAATGCCTAACCGTTTGGATTTTTTAAAGCAATCTTAGCACTAAAAAATATTTTTTGATACAAAATAAATGTTTTATATTCTTATTAAGAATAAAACAAGAGGATAAAAAAGGTCTGTCAACTGTCATCTCGTAATTTTTTGAGCTTTTATCATGATTACTCTATACAACAGTAACAAGGAGTATAAAACCATTAGTGGAAGCAGTAATTTTTTTCCGAAACAATCTCGCTTATATTTATCCTCTCTAGACTTCGCTAAAAACGTATTACTCCTACGTAAAATATTAATAGACAGACAAGGATTCATACCATTAAAGAAGGAGCGCAATATTATCCATATTTACATTTCATATACAGAGAAAAGAAAGTATTATGTTTCTGAGAGGAGCTTCCCATTTTGGTTGTTGTTTTGAAAAATATATCGCAATGGACGGAACTTGATAGATATAGGAGGCAATGAATGAAATATATTACAATGCACGTGCCTTGATAGATACAGGAGGCATTGAATGAAATATATCACAATGCACGTGCCTTGATAGATATAGGAGGCAATGAAGGAAATATATCACAATGCACGGGGCCTTGTTAGATATAGGAGGCAATTATTTAATCTCTCTCTTTGCACGAGAGGTTTATCTTTAATATTTAAATAAATATAATTATTTTAATCTTCAATAATTAACATTAATAATAGTTAAATCGTTTGAAATAAAGTTATACCTATTATCATCTCAAACTTTGCTAATATTGACTTTTAAAGTGAAGGGTACCCCTCTTGCCCGCTTTCTTCAAATTTTGGGGTATATATACGATTCGTTTCCATTATAATAATAAGGAAAAAGCGCAATTGCGAAACCTCTGGTGGTCGATCCCACCTTATGGAGGCTAGACGTTTCTCGTAACCCTAGCTGATCGCCGCGTATATCCTAAAACCAAACGATGATAATGGAGTAGAAGCCAATGATACAGATTGGTGTCTATGTGGAATAGACGGAAGACCAGTGGATGGTGGTGTTAGAAGCCAGTGTAAGTGCAGACTGGAGTCAATGTGGGATTGACAAAGAACAGAAGATGGTGGTGTTGGAAACCAGAAAAGTACCAAACTGCTGTTCATGTGGGATGGACGAAGACGAAACATGGTGGTGTGAGAACTCAAGGATTGAGTAGCCAACGGAGAGAAATACAATTTTCCAAATTTCTGTGAACTGTCAATGCGGTCCGGAAATTGGGAACACGTTTGGTCGAATACGCAAACTGCGAACGCGGTCACGTGGGTGTAACAACGGACAGACAGACACACAGACAGACACACACACAGACACACACACAGACACGGCCGTTACAGAACCTCTCCTGGACTACGTCACACGGAGAGGTAAAAAAACAACGTTCCATTACCGTTTTCCGTTGAAATAAATTATTTTACTGGTAATCAATTTCAAAAATTTACTTATCTCGGCTTTTCGACCACAATTCCATTCCCCAAAACATTTTATCATTACATTAATTACTTTTGGGAGAGTACGTGTATGGTTTTGCGTTTAAAAGGTTCCTAAAGACGTTACATCCCCATTCGTGACCGGCACGCTTCGCAGTGGAGCATTTTAATTATTCTAAAACCAATGGTGCCAAATTCAATAGGGACAGTAAGATTTTTACTCGCGGTTTTGCAAAATGGTGTAATATCAAGTGTATTTTAGTCAACCGTCGTATTGTTCTTTCTCATAGTTCAGGGCATGATCAGTGTTACTACCCAATTTCTCCCTCTAGTTTCTAACAATGGTTACAGACTATTTGATATGGCACGGCACAACGTTATATGCATTTGTAAATTCTAAGTAGCACAAAAGGAAAAAGAATCCATTTTTTTATATTTTGGTTAGAAATAAATAAACTCATGATAGTAGTTATAACGAACAGAAAGTCAAGGAAATGGCACCGGTAATGAGCAGCAAAAAGAGAGGGAAGTTTGCTTCAAGTTTGCTGAGAGACATGGTAGTGAAAATAGTAATCTAGAATTTTGTTCGTTCAAACCTTAATATATCATGAAAAATTCAAGTGTGGAGGCGACACTACCTAAAAAGATTGATTTTGGCAGATAACAGCGAAAAATTATGTTCTACACACACTAAACAGACGTTTGATATTAAGCTTAAAACCCTAAACAAAATATAGTCAGGGCTCCCCTAAAAGTTCCCAAAGATTATCCAAGATTGTTAATACGCCTAAAAAGTGCCATCCACAAAATATGAAGCCGGGGAAAAGAGAACGTGATCGAGTGGGCTATGCTAGTTGTTGGAAGTCGCGGGGGTTGGGACAGGGATAAGGGAGTTGAAATGGATTGTAAATGATAATTTGCAATCTGCGGCACCGTATCTATCCCAATGCACCTCACGCACGCCCCTACCCTTCGGTAGGCGATTGCTAAGTGCTGCCGCGTAGCGCCATTTTATTTGTATGAGAACTAGCTTCTATTTTGAAGATAGAGGGAGCGCCCTTTACAATTTCGTCCAGTACGACCCTACCTAAACGCTGAGGATGCTGGGAGGACTATGGTGTCGTAGGTGGGGGTACACAGGCAACGCTATAGGTATGGAGGTTTCCACTCCATTCTAATTTAATTATCCACTTCTTTAGTTTAGCAGACGACGTGCTCTGGTCAATGGTCACGGACCAGTTTATTTATTCCAAGTCAGGAAAGTCGCTGGCCTAATGTCCAGTTTAAAAAATCCTTGTTTGGTCACGGACCAGTTTACAGGGTTCATACAACTTTTGGAAAACAAATTGCCCTGAGATTTCCAGGCTTTTTCCCATATACTTCCCTGAGGTTTCCAGGTTTTTCCCGTATATCGATTATCCTATGGAGCAAATGTTAACGAATGAGGGAAGGGGCAAATAGGACTATTACATAATCAAAGGATATCCCCGTATCTCTAATATAACCAGAGTTACGAGCTTCGAAAATTTAGTGTAATGTTAATCCTATGGAGGAGGCAAAGTACCTACAAGCACCCAGGGCAAGTACCTACAAGCACCCACAAGTACCTACAAGCACCCACAAGTACCCACAAGTACCTACAAGCACCCACAAGTACCTACAAGCACCCACAAGTACCTACAAGCACCTACAAGTACCTACAAACACCCACAAGTACCTACAAACACCCACAAGTACCTACAAACACCCACAAGTACCTACAAACACCTACAAGCACCTACAAACACCCACAAGTACCTACAAACACCCACAAGTACCTACAAACACCCACAAGTACCCACAAGCACCTACAAGTACCCACAAGTACCTACAAGCACCCACAAGTACCTACAAGCACCCACAAGTACCTACAAACACCCACAAGTACCTACAAACACCCACAAGTACCTACAATCACCCACAAGTACCTACAATCACCCACAAGCACCCACAAGTACCCACAAGCACCCACAAGTACCCACAAGCACCCACAAGTACCCACAAGCACCTACAAATACCCACAAGCACCCACAAGTACCCACAAGCACCCACAAGTACCTACAAGCACCCACAAGTACCTACAAGCACCCACAAGTACCTAAAAGTACCTACAAACACCCACAAGCACCTACAAACACCTACAAGCACCCACAAGTACCCACTACCTACAAGCACCCACAAGTACCCACAAGCACCCACAAGCACCCACAAGCACCTACAAGCACCCGGGCATAGCACCTACAATTAAGCACCTACAAACACCCACAAGTACCTACAAGCACCCACAAGTACCTACAAGCACCCACAAGTACCTACAAGCACCCACAAGTACCCACAAGTACCTACAAGCACCCACAAGTACCTACAAGCACCCACAAGCACCTACAAACACCCACAAGTACCTAAAAGCACCCACAAGCACCTACAAACACCCACAAGTACCTACAAGCACCCACAAGCACCTACAAACACCCACAAGTACCTACAAGCACCCACAAGCACCTACAAACACCCACAAGTACCTACAAACACCCACAAGTACCTACAAACACCCACAAGTACCTACAAACACCTACAAGTACCTACAATCACCCACAAGTACCTACAATCACCCACAAGTACCTACAATCACCCACAAGCACCCACAAGTACCCACAAGCACCCACAAGTACCCACAAGCACCCACAAGTACCCACAAGCACCCACAAGTACCCACAAGCACCCACAAGTACCTACAAGTACCTACAAGTACCTACAAGCACCCACAAGCACCTACAAACACCTACAAGCACCCACAAGTACCCACAAGTACCTACAAGCACCCACAAGTACCCACAAGCACCTACAAGCACCCACAAGCACCTACAAGCACCCGGGCATAGCACCTACAATTAAGCACCTACAAACACCCACAAGTACCTACAAGCACCCACAAGTACCTACAAGCACCTACAAGTACCCACAAGCACCTACAAACACCCAAAAGTACCTACAAACACTCACAAGTACCTAGAAACACCCACAAGTACCTAGAAACACCCACAAGTACCTAGAAACACCCACAAGTACCTAGAAACACCCACAAGTACCTTGAAACACCCACAAGTACCTAGAAACACCCACAAGTACCTACAAACACCCACAAGTACCTACAAAAACCGACACGCAACTACAAGTACCCACAAGCACCCACAAGTACCCACAAGCACCCACAAGTACCCACAAGTACCCACAAGCACCCACAAGTACCCACAAGTACCCACAAGTACCTACAAGCACCCACAAGTACCCACAAGTACCCACAAGTACCTACAAGTACCCACAAGTACCCACAAGTGTAAAGATTTCTTGTTCCCCAGCTTAACTTATTAACTGCTTTAACAATGTATTAGTTCTTAATCTAATATTACTTGGTCTTATCGTAAATACTCGAAGACGTTTTGAGAGAGGTAAACATTTTTTCTTTATTGATCGATATCACAAACTACTCCCTTGGTATTTTTAGAGAGACCCGAGAGGCCTATTTATTACCTATTAGAATAGTGGCGAGCTAGCGGCCTCTAGCGGCTTATTGATACATCTTTCCCCTCAGATAATTATTCATTCTAATATTATTTTAACAGTTTTTTTTCCATTTAACATTTACTAAATTCACTTTATACAGAACGATTATTATTCATGCTATTATTATTATTTAACGTTTCGGCATTTAACATTTTAGGAACAGTTAATATTTTTATGAATATTTAACATTTTGGAAATATTTGGTTGATTTAACTTCTAAAGATTGAGTCTCTTTACTGGCTTGGGTACTCGAGTAGATTTTCTGACTACCTTCGGTGTTGTTGTGTTGTCCTTTTCTGGACTTCGGTTCGGAGCCATATCTAACGGTGGTGTATAAACTTCTGTTGTTGTGCTAGCTGGCGAACTCTGTGTCGTAACTTCCGGAAGTAAATCCGTTGGATTTCTTTGATTTGGGGTTGTGACGGCTCTAGCTGGCGTCTTTTGGTTTGCTGTTAGGCTGAGCCGTATTGGCGTTTCGCTGGCTGTCTTCAGAAGACCTGGTTCTAAGACGTGGCGAAGCTGACGTCGATTACGTCGCATAGTGTTTCCATCGCTTGTTTCAACTAGATAGGATCTCGGCGCTGTTTCTTCGAGAACGATCGCTGAGCGATCCCATACGCCTTGTTGATTTCTAATTCGAACTTTCATTCCCTTGTCTAACCTGGAAAGTTCTTTCCCTTTAACCCTTTGGCTCTGTTTCTTTAATTCCTCATACCCCTCAGATACAGGACGGTACTCAGGAAGGCGTGTTTTCAGGCGACGTCCCATGAGCAGTTCTGCGGGCGACTTTCCGTGGTCTTGCGGGGTGTTCCGAAAACTGAGCAGTCCCAGCTCGTAATCGTGGTTGGAATCCAGCGCTTTCTTTAGCAACCTTTTAGCGATTTGGACTCCCTTTTCAGCCAACCCATTGGATTGCGGGTACTTTGGGCTAGATGTAACGTGTTTGAAACCATACGACCTGGCAAACTCTTGGAATTCATATGAATCGAATGGTACGTTGTCCGACAGAACTTCTAGCGGTATCCCATGTCGGGCAAACACCTTCAACGTTTTTACCACGGTCGTGGCTCCAAGCGACTGAAGTTCATCAACCTCCAAGTAGTTGGAGTAAGAGTCAATGACTACCAGGTAGTCCTTGTTGTGACAATGAAAAATGTCAGTACCGACTCTTTCCCATGGATTCTGCGTCGGCTGTCGCATCATTAGCGGCTCTTGTGACTGGGCGTATTGATATTTGTTGCAAGTAGAGCAGCTTTTGCAATAGTTATCGATGGCCTGGTTTAGATTGTTCCAGTATAGTGCCTGTCTTGCTCTTCGCCAGCACTTCTCGATACCCTGGTGTCCATCATGGATGATGCCAAGCATACGCTCTTGTAGCGATTTTGGTACCACTATCCTGGACCCTTTTAATATCAGCCCGTCCGCTTCTGTTAGCTCTGCTTTCATCGTCACAAAACTTGCGGTGTCTCTGTCCACCGTTGTCCAACCTTGTCTGATTTGCTCTTTGACCTTTTGTAGAACTGGATCAAGTTTAGTTTCTTCCTTTATCAATTCCATCATACTTTGACTGATTGGTAGCGATCTGATGACCGAATTGATGTGAACTTGTAGTTCTTCAGTGGTTTCTTCGCATAGATCATTTTCTTCTGCCGCGATAGGTAGACTTGCCCTGGAAAGAGCGTCGGCGACTACCAATTCTTTCCCTGGTTTGAACTCCATGGTATATTGGTACGTGTTTAGTTTTAAGAAAATTCTTTGCAGTCTAGGTGGTACTTCCGCCAAAACACGTTTGACCATCGCAACAAGTGGCTTATGATCTGTTTCCAATAGAAACTGTCTGCCATACACGTACGTGTGAAACCTGTGACATCCGTACACGAGGCCTAGACACTCCTTTTCTATTTGTGCATAGCGCGTCTCAGCGGCGGTAAGCGCTCTGGAGGCGTACGCGACAGGCTTCCAACAGCCATCACTGGTCTGCTGTAGCAAGACTGCTCCAATTCCGCTAGTTGAGGCATCTGTTGAAATTTTCGTAGGCAAGCTCGGGTCATAGAATTGTAAGACTGGCTTGCTTGTCAAAGCGTCCTTGACATACTGCCATTCTTCCTCATGTTGAGGCAAAAGCTGTGGATCCGTGTCCGCTTTCAGCAAAGTTCGGAGATACTTTGTGTTGGCTGACAAGTTTGGGATGTATTTACCCACAAAGTTGACTAGTCCGAGAGCTCGCTGTACTTCTGCCTTTGTTCGCGGAGTGGACATGTTCTTGACAGCTTCTACTTTATTTGGATCTGGTCTCATGCCCTCCTTAGATATAATCTCTCCCATGTAGCTGAGTTCCGTTGCACGGAAAACGCATTTATCGGGATTGAGCGTTGCGTTGGCTTTTTCCAACTGTTGTAGAGCTGCTCGTAACTGACGATCATGGTCTTCTAACGTTTTGCCCCATACCAGAACATCATCGTGGATTGGTCGAGCCTGTTTGACATTATCAAAGATTTGGCTGAAGACTTTATAGAATATTTCGGGAGCGGATGATATACCAAACGGTAATCGTCGAAAACAATAACGACCATACGGTGTATTGAACGTTGTTAGCAATTGTCTACTTTCGTCTAGCGGTATCTGATAGAAACCAGACGCGGCGTCGAACTTCGAGAAATAGCACGCTCCCGCCAATTCTGCTTGTATTTCTTCCTTTGTGGGAATTTGATAGTGCTCTCTTCTGATGTTCTGGTTCAGTAGTTGTGGGTCGAGACATAGTCGCAGCTTAGGTTCTTCCTTTACCTGCCCCTGAACCGTCTCTTTGGCTTTCTTTTCTATAATAACCAAAGGACTGACCCAACTGGTGGGCTCATCAACCTTCTTGATAATTTGACGCTCCTCAAGCCTTTGAAGCTCCTTCGCTAGGCCTTCCTTGAGTGCAAACGGTACTCGCCGTGGAGGTACAACGACCGGGACGGCATTTCGTTCGAGTTGTATAGTGCAGGTGGTTTTCAAACAACCTATACCCGTGAATACCTTCGGAAATTCTTGCAGTATCTTACGACGAAACCCTTCCTGGTCGTCATCGTCCGCAACTTCGGCCGTATTTACGCGGCTTACGAGACCCAGCTCCTCGCAGGTACGAAGTCCGAGAATTGGGACTAAGTTGGCTTTTACTAAGAAGAACTTGGTTCTGAAGATAGGTCCTTGAACGTTATGTCAGTTTCAAACGATCCGAATGACGCAATTTGAGATCCGCCATACGCAGTTAAAGTTGTTTTGCCTTTTTCTACGGTGGGCCTTGTCATTAGACGGTCGAAAACGTCAACTGGGAACAAATTCGTTTGGGCCCCCGTGTCTACTTTGAAGGGTACAACTATATTTTGGACGGATAATTGTTCCATCCAATCCCTGGAAGTCTCTAAGCTGGTGGCGGTGTGGTTTCCATCAACAGCCGCTCCGATAAAGAAATCATCTTCACCTTCTGCTTGTACGTCGTGTATCTTGCCTGTGGCTTTAGTTTTGCAAGCGTTGGCAAAGTGACCTCTACCGTGACAGTTGTAGCATTGATTGTTAAACGCTGGGCATTTAAGTCGCTCGTGGCTGCCCTTACAACGATAGCAGTTTCGTATTGTCCCTTGGCCCTGGGACTTTTCGTTTGGTCGATACCCGGAAGATTTCCCTTGGTCTTGGTTTTTGCCCCCTTCGGGCTGCCTTTTGTTTCCGCGCTTTTTTTGTTTGCCTTTGTTAACGGAATTTACTAGCTGATTTGTCGCTGAGGATCCCTGGTCCGTGAAAGACTTCATTTGTTGATCCAGAGTCTCTGACGCTTGACAAATCGCCATCGCCTTTGCTAATGTTAGATCTGTTTCAGCTAGTAATTGTTTACGAACCATGACTTCATGGACGCCCGCCAATATTTGATCTCTTATTATCGAGTCTTCCTGTGCCTGATAATTACAGGACTGGGCTAATAGACGCAACGCCACGACGTATTGTTCGATGGGTTCTCCTTCCTTTTGTAGACGGCACCGGAACACGTAACGGTCATGAGACTCATTACCTTTAGGCGTACAGTAAGCCTTAAATAAAGCGACCACATTATCATAAGTGCGGTCCGCTGCAGTGGCAAATGTAAACGAGTTATATATGTCAATAGCTTCTTGGCCAGCAATCGTTAAAAACAACGAGAGCTTTTGCTTATCGGAGCGAGCAGTAGCAGGTTCCGTAGCCATTTCATAAAGTTCAAAGCGCTGGAGAAATACCCGCCATGCGTGCTGGGCATTCCCCGACCGTAACCGTAGCTCCGGGGGAGATTTGACATGTTCAGCCATACCGTTTCCTCGGAAAAGCAACAAAGTGCGACGTCACGGGAACCGAGGCTTAACAACGCGGAAGCCGTGTGAAAGAAAATCGCGTGAATAAGACGAATTCTGGCACCATGTAAAGATTTCTTGTTCCCCAGCTTAACTTATTAACTGCTTTAACAATGTATTAGTTCTTAATCTAATATTACTTGGTCTTATCGTAAATACTCGAAGACGTTTTGAGAGAGGTAAACATTTGGTCTTTATTGATCGATATCACAAACTACTCCCTTGGTATTTTTAGAGAGACCCGAGAGGCCTATTTATTACCTATTAGAATAGTGGCGAGCTAGCGGCCTCTAGCGGCTTATTGATACAACAAGCACCCACAAGTACCCAAAAGCACCTACAAATACCCACAAGCACCCACAAGTACCTACAAACACCCACAAGTACCTACAAACACCCACAAGTACCCACAAACACCCACAAGTACCTAGAAGAACCCACAAGTACCTACAAGCACGCACAAGTACCCAGAAGCACCTACAAGTACCCACAAGCACCTACAAACACCCAAAAGTACCTACAAACACTCACAAGTACCTAGAAACACCCACAAGTACCTAGAAACACCCACAAGTACCTAGAAACACCCACAAGTACCTAGAAACACCCACAAGTACCTTGAAACACCCACAAGTACCTAGAAACACCCACAAGTACCTACAAACACCCACAAGTACCTACAAAAACCGACACGCAACTACAAGTACCCACAAGAACCCACAAGTACCCTTAAGAAACCACAAGTACCTACAAGCACCCACAAGTACCCACAAGCACCCACAAGTACCTACAAGCACCCACAAGTACCCACAAGCACCTACAAGTACCCACAAGTACCTACAAGCACCCACAAGTACCTACAAGCACCCACAAGTACCTACAAACACCTACAAGTACCCACAAGCACCCACAAGTACCTACAAGCACCCACAAGTACCTACAAGCACCCACAAGTACCTACAAACACCCACAAGTACATACAAGTACCCACAAGTACCTACAAGCACCCACAAGTACCTACAAACACTCACAAGTACCTACAACAAAATCTTGGTTTTAACCGAGAGCTCAAACGCCATGTTTTTCTTGCTTAATATCCCTCTAAGGGCGTGAATCACGACAAAAACGCCGTAAGTCCAATATAAAAAATTACCAGTCGTCGGTAATCTAGCTTAATTACCAGTCGTCGGTAATCTAGCTTAATTACCAGTCGTCGGTAATCTAGCTTAATTACCAGTCGTCGGTAATCTAGCTTAATTTCCAGCCGTCGGTAATCTAGCTAAATTACCAGTCGTCGGTAATCTAGCTGAATTTCCAGCCGTCGGTAATCCGGCTAAATTACAGTCGTCGGTAATCTAGCTTAATTACAGTCGTCGGTAATCTAGCTTAATTACCAGTCGTCGGTAATCTAGCTTAATTACCAGTCGTCGGTAATCTAGCTTAATTATCAGCCGTCTTTAATCTAGCTTAATTACCAGTCGTCGGCAATCTAGCTTAATTACCCGTCGTCGGCAATCTAGCTTAATTACCAGTCGTCGGCAATCTACCTTAATTACCAGTCGTGGGTAATCTACCTTAATTACCAGTCGTCGGTAATCAAGCTTAATTACCAGTCGTCGGTAATCTAGCTTAATTACCAGTCGTCGCTGATCTAGCTTAATTACCAGTCGTCGCTGATCTAGCTTAATTACCAGTCGTCGCTGATCTAGCTTAATTACCAGTCGTCGGTAATCTAGCTTAATTACCAGTCGTAGGTAATCTAGCTTAACTTTCAGTCGTCGGTAATCTAGCTTAATTTTTAAGTCGTCGCTGATCTAGCTCAATTACTAGTCGTTGCTGATCTAGCTTAATTACCAGTCGTAGGTAATCTAGCTTAATTACCAGTCGTCGCTGATCTAGCTTAATTACCAGTCGTCGCTGATCTAGCTTAATTACCAGTCGTCGCTGATCTAGCTTAATTACCAGTCGTCGGTAATCTAGCTTAATTACCAGTCGTAGGTAATCTAGCTTAACTTTCAGTCGTCGGTAATCTAGCTTAATTTTTAAGTCGTCGCTGATCTAGCTCAATTACTAGTCGTTGCTGATCTAGCTTAATTACCAGTCGTAGGTAATCTAGCTTAATTACCAGTCGTAGGTAATCTAGCTTAATTACCAGTCGTAGGTAATCTATCTTAATTACCAGTCGTAGGTAATCTATCTTAATTACCAGTCGTCGGTAATCTCGTTTAATTACCAGTCGTCGGTAATCTAGCTTAATTTCCAGTCGTAAGTAACCTAGCTTAATTTCCAGTCGTAGGTAATCTTGTTAACTTAATATATATGTGTGTGGTCTTTTTCCAACTTAACTTGTTAGCTAACACAAGCTTAGGTTCTCTTGTTTTCTAACCACTACGAAAATTGGACCAAATAGCCTTAACCGTGCTATTATCATAAACTGACTCTTATCCATGCTAAAATATCGCAGATTGGAATGGTTTTAAAAATTTTAAATTAAACACACTTAGACTTAATTATAGTTAATGAAAATCGCCTAGCGCCAAGTAAAATGTTGTACCTTTCATTTAAAACCGTTTTCAAGTCTAACAAATGTATAGTTATGTCTATAAGTGCCTGGACAAAATGGCTGTTTGCGAAAAAAATCCCATGTTATTTCTACGGAAAATTTCCAGTTTTTCGTCAAAAGGGCTGATTAATTTTATGGAAATGAAAACCACCCTTAGCAACTTTATTTTTTATAAAATAAACTAATTAATGGATCTCTCTGAAATTTTAACCACATATTGAGGGCCAGAATTGTAGTTCTGTGGATTTTTTTCAAAACAGTTAATACAATACAAAAAAAGTTACATCCAAACAAAAAACCCTCCTTATACATTAAGAGCAGTATGAAGTCTTATCTAAGAGAGTTACCGCTCTCAAAGAATAAATTTATTAATCTATTGCTCAAAATCATTGATATTAATAATACAACCTTAGTAACTGTTGGCAAGAAATGAAAAGAAAAACATACCCAAAATGGAGATTCACAAAAGTCATCTAAAATGAAGGAAGCCATTTTAAGATGATTAACACTAAAATCTTTGCTTAAATCAAATAATTGGAGACGTTTATTTAACAGGCCTGTCGCTGTGATCTGGCGACTAACTAATACTTTCAACCCTTTCCATTTCCAATCCGATATGTTGATGCGGAGCCTACGTTAATCAAGGCCCGCGCATCCTAGCTTTCGAGGATTTATTTTTGGCATTTTAGTTCGCCGCTTGTCGCCGCTTGGTGCGCTCTTAAGAGAACGGTTTTAAATTTAAAATCTGCCTTTCGTGGGTGATTGGAACACGTGTCGCAATCCAAATCATGTTTCGTACGGGGAGAAAGGGAGAAAGCAAACAGCAGACGCGTAAACTGCCTGGAGCGTTGCATCTGGGTGGGAAAGGGCATTATTACGAGGCATGATTATAATTATTGTATTTCTTACATAGTTATTATTTTATCTCTAATAATTATTTTAACTTTCTATTTAAAATAACATGATTTTTATCTTTCTATTAATAATATGATTTTTATCTTTCTATTAATAATATGATTTTTATCTTTCTATTAATAATATGATTTTTATCTTTCTATTAATAATATGATTTTTATCTTTCTATTAATAATATGATTTTTATCTTTCCATTAATATGATTGTTATCTCTCTATTTAATAATTACTAATTTTATCTTTCTAATTTAATAATTACTAATTTTATCTTTCTAATTTAATAATTACTAATTTTATCTTTCTAATTTAATAATTACTAATTTTATCTTTCTAATTTAATAATTACTAATTTTATCTTTCTAATTTAATAATTACTAATTTTATCTTTCTAATTTAATAATTACTAATTTTATCTTTCTAATTTAATAATTATAAATTTTATATTTCTAATTTAATAATTACAAATTTTATCTTTCTAATTTAATAATTATAAATTTTATCTTTCTAATTTAATAATTATAAATTTTATCTTTCTAATTTAATAATTATAAATTTTATCTTTATAATAAGGAGCGTTATGGCTCCCAGAAGCAAGTCACATGCTCCTGCGGTTGTGGGGAGAAGGTGCATAAGACCTGCAACCCTACATTGGACTTTAACTGCGAGACTTGGACTCCTTCACGGCCAGCCGTGACTGCTAATTCTTGCCCACTTACTCTCTCTGACTTTCACCACGCACTCAACAACCTGCTGAAATTAGACAGTCTCACCTGCGAACCAGACTCGATACTCGATGTAATTCTTGGCAAAGTCGATGCCTTAGAAACACTAGTTGCTGCACTGGATTCAAAAGTGCTGGCCCTGGAACAAGACAATGCGTTTCTCCAAAAAGAGAACGCCGAGCTAAGATCAGCAGTCCAGAAGCATCGCCAGCCTGATTTTTCTGCCGCGAGCCAAATCGCCCCTGGCCCTTTGGTCCGGCCGTCATTGGGCCTGCTCCCCACTGCGACCCCTTGGATTTTTCGTCACTCTACTCTGACCTCGGTGAACTTACCTTCTTCTGCGGCCGCCGCTCGACAACCTACTCCAGGTGCTGGATCCACAGCGCGCACCAGACCGCCCGTTCAGAAAGGCCTTGCCAAAACTTCCCGAATCAAGACGGCTCCAATGGGACCTCCAAAGGCTCCTAAGGCTCTCTTTGTGAGTCGCCTTGATAAATCTCTACTGTCTCCAGAACTGAAGGACATCCTGAACGAGGAAGCCCAAATCAAATCTGCTCACTGTGTACGACTCAAATCAAAAAGTCCAACGGCGTCCCACTCCTCTTTTCATGTGACATGTACCGACCAATCAGAGTTCTCCAAACTTTGCGATCCTACGACATGGCCTGAAGAGTGCATCATGTCCCCCTTCAACGGAGTCCCGCGCAAGGAGCACTTACATAGCTCTGAGACTTCTTCTCCGGTCCCCACGGCACTTACGGATGTGAATCATACTCCGGAACCCACGGGTCAGCAATGACGGGCCTAAAAATTGCGTACCAGAACGTGCGTGGTTTACGTACCAAATCGGATGAATTTTTGACTAATGCTATTTCAATGGATATGGATGTAATTTGTATAACTGAAACATGGCTTAACCAGGAACATTTTAATCAAAACTACTTCCCAGATAATTATATCGTCTATCGGGCTGATCGTCTTGATCACGATTATAAAAACGTGCGGGGTGGTGGTGCCCTTTTGCAATTAAAAAGTCCTGCTTTAGCACACGGCGTCATGATCTTGAAGGCGTTTCGGAGTGTGTTTTATCCCAGTCCACTTGAGCTCCGATGAGGTTCTGGTGATCGGTACTGTTTACTTCCCTCCGGCCACTAGTGATGAGCGTTATGCTCAGTACAAATTACGCCTTCTCAAAGATCTACCAAACCAGGACACGAATTTATTGCTTCTCGGTGATTTTAATCTTCCCTCAATTGATTGGAAAAGTAACGGTACTACGGGTTCCACCTCCCTGACCACGAAAAAAGCGTGTCATATATTCGAACTTTGTTATTTCTATAATCTACGCCAATTCAACACCCTCCGTAACTGCAGCGGCAATATCCTTGACCTTTGTTTCGCTAACATAAATGCATTAGATATCTCAGACTTGGACGAGCCATTCGTAACCATTGACACTTTCCACCCGCCGTTTTCCGTTACGTACCCTATCTCTTTAAGTTCCCATAAGACTGGGGCGAGACCTACCTATAGATATAAAAGGGGAGATTACAGTCTCCTCTTTGCCAAGCTACGTGATTCGGACTGGTCACGAATACTTACCTCACATAATGTTAATCATTGTGTGGAAATTTTAACTGCCTACATCCAAGGTGCCATGAACGCTGCCATCCCTATTCGTGCTGCTCGTAATTCGACTAGATTCCCGTACTGGTTTTCCCCTGAATTGTGTGCTGCCATCCGGCGCAAGAAATATTTTTTTAATAAGTACAAGCGTACCAAAGTCTTACAAGACCTCATTTCTTTTAAGTATCAACGGGCATTGGTCAGAAAATACACACGGCGTGATAAGCTCTCAGAGGGTGAACGTGTTTGTCAAAACGCCTTAAACCATCCAAAAAAATTCTGGAATTATGTAAACGGAAACATTAAGGATAAACCGTAAACACTATTGTATATCTCTCAAGGATGGCGGAGAGGTGATTTCTGATTCTTAGAACCTAGCTTCTCATTTCGGCACACACTTTTCCGTGATTTCGGTCGATAACACTCCCACGAACCGTTCCTACAATGCTGACAGTACCATACATACTGTCTACTGACTTACCATACAACCCGCTTTCGTCCATGACAGTCACTCAATCGGATATTTATAAGGCTACCTTGAAACTCCCGAATAAGCCCTCCACGGGGTGTGACTCAATACCCGCTCTTATTATTAAAGGCTGCAGTGAACTCCTTTTGCCCGTTCTAGAGCATATTTTCAATTTATCCATTACTAGTGGCACATTTCCCACACTCTGGAAGAAAGCGGTCGTGGTCCCAATTTATAAGTCTGGTGCTGCCTGTGATGTCAGGAACTATTCAACTATCGACCTATATCCCTGCTTTGCACTTTGGCAAAATTATTCGACATGGCCATGCACACTAAATTGCTGGCGTGGTTCTGTCTCTTCCCCAATGAATGCCAACACGGCTTTCTGCCGGGAAGAAGTGTGGACACTAATTTATCAGTGATTATGGATTTCGTGGCGCCTGCTGTTGAGGACAGTGGTCAGGTCGACGTGGTTTACCTTGACCTGGCCAAGGCCTTCGACCGAGTCTCGCACTCCTTTCTACTTTCCAAAATGCAAAGATTAGGCGTTAGCCAAGAATTACTGGGTTGGTTTAGATCCTATCTATCTGATATAATTAATTTACTAAAAATTAATGGCGATGTCACTGCGACGTCTTATCCTGTTCATTGTGGGGTGCCACAAGGGTCCTCCTTGGGCCCCTTGTTGTTTAATATATATATATATATCTACGACTTACAATACTTCGTGAAACACTCTAAACTCATAGCTTTCGCGGATGACCACAAACTATGTAAAACTATTAACTCCCGACCCGACTGTCAAGCATTACAGGATGATTTAACTGCCATAGAATTTTTATGCAATTATAATAATTTACCGATCAACCCGACCAAATCGGTCCATTTGACCTTTACGAGACGCATTTCAAGGATAATTTGCGCTACCTACTCCATCGCACAGTCAACCATACCACAGCAATTACTCGTAAAAGATCTCGGCGTAACTTTTGATTGTGCCCTTCTTTTTCGGGAACACATAACAAACACAGTGAATCTGTGTCGTCGAGCCCTAGGTGTTGCTCTAAAACTCTGCCGACCCTTACGTTCCTTAAAACACTTCCGGTTACTATACTTAACATTAGTTCGCTCGAAAGCTTTGTATGGTTGCCTCGCCTAGAGTGGGTGCAGTTTGTACCTAAGGAAACGACTTGAAGGCAGGCCCGTAGCCACGGGGGGGCACCAGGGGGCAATGCCCCCTCAAAAATATATCCTGCCCCCTCAAATAAGATTTCGGTTTGCCCCTAAATGCCCCCTCAAATAAGATTTCGGTTTGCCCCTAAATGCCCCCTCAAAATTTTCCAATGCCCCATTATCAAATTAATTTTGCCCTGTAATGAATATTTTCATTTTGGTACACAAGTATTAAAACTATTTAGAATGTATATAAACATATTTTAGACTTTATTGTCTTTACCTGTGTATATTCCTGATACACTTGGATTTTTTTACTTGATATATCCCTGATTCATTTGTATGTTTTAAATTCACTTTTGATATGTATCCCTGATACACTGGAAATTTTAGCTTTTTGTCGTTATCCTTGATATATATCACTGGTTTTGTCATCCAGAACCAAAATATTATGTCGGGGTACAGCGAGGGGTCGAACGTTTTGGAAAAAGTGTACGGGATTTCGAAATCCAATTTGATTTCTTCGGATTTCGTTTGATTTCAGAATTCGATAAAATTCGATAAAATTCAATGAATTTCATCGAATTTTGAGATTTTCCCGTGATTTCGACGGATTTTGCGATATTTCCCTTAATTTCGTTGGATTTTGAGGTTTTTCGCGTGATTTCCTCGGATTTTGAGATTTCCCCTTGATTTCGTCGGATTTTGTGATTTCTTTTGATTTTGGATTTCGTGAATTTTGTAATGGATTTCACGATTTCTTTACTGATTTTGTTTCTGATTTTGTGATTTCGCTTCCAATTTCGGATTTTTTATTTGATTTCAAAATCAGCATTGATTTCGGCTTTCTTAAGATGGATTTCACGGGTAGCGTACGGAATTTCATGATTAACCGACCCCTCGGGGTACAAACTTACATTTGACGCCTCAACAGCGACTTGCGAAGTTGCGAGGCAAGCTTTTCTTGCCCTACTCACGTATTTTCACTTTAACGACGAGCTATGTCACATGAAGGAAAATGAAACTTAACTTTGCAAGCCTACGAAAAAGACCTGACTAGAAATTTAGATTTAGAATTGTTTATAAACAATTTTTTTTTTAATTTTTTAAAGAAAGTTTGATTTTCAAATGTTAAATGAGTGTCAATAATGAAATACCTGCGGAAATAGTTATTGTCTGATATTTTGATATTTATGTTATTCTATAAAAAAATTCCATTTGCCATGCCCCCTCACAGAAAGATTCTGCCCCCTCTGCGTAACGTTTCTGGCTACGGGCCTGCTTGAAGGCGTACAGAGAAAATTCATCTCGTATGCTCATTTCTTTTTCCTGAGGCACTTGGAATACCGGTACGAAATCCTTTTGGATCATTTGGGTATCCCAACGTTACAACATTTACTGGAAATATCCGACATTAAGTTTTTGCATAAACTTGTAAACAATAGTATTACCATACCTGATCTGTTACGCAGGCTAAACTTTTTAGTCCCGCATGCAATAAGACACAAAAATACATTTTACGTACCTTTGAAGCAACTTAATCCCATTCTCCGAATGCAGCAGAATTATAACCGGCATTCCGTAAAAATTGATATAGTCTGTATAAATATTGGAAAAATTCGATGATTGTATATACTTAATTCCACCTATACTTGTAGAACTGTGTGTAATTTACTTAATTCCAACTACGCTTATACAACTGTGTGTAATCTAGTGAACTATGTAATCAGTTTTTTTACGCACAATAAACAACCTTTTCATTTCATTTCATTATTATAAATTTTATCTTTATTGAAATTGAAATTGAAATTGAAATTGAAGTTTATTGTGTATAAAAAAAGTTGCAGAACAACTCACGAGAATATACACAGAATAGACAGCATCAAATTATTCCGAATGATACAAAATTAAGCAGAATTAGGCAGAATCATTCAAAATTAAATAGAAATATACGAATCAACAATTAAAACAAAAATATAGAAGAGGTAATGACATAGATGTAAGGAAAAACTGATTAAAGTATTACTGTTAAGTACAAAATGTAGTAATGTGTTTTGGTTCCTAGGTTAAACAATTAGTAATCATCGATAAGATACTGTCGGGTAAGTTTTTGTACATTAATTAAACTATCAGAAAAGAGATCAAAAATATTTACAAATGAATTGCAAGTTGATTGCATTCTAATTACAGGATCAATTGACAATTTATGAATGTAAAAAGTGCACTGTTTACGTAAATGTATGGGGACCGAAAAATTTAGACCAGATACTAGAGTCGAGAATGGGATGATATTGTGAACTAGTTTGTGAATAAAAGTTAAATGATTTATTTTTATACAGTCGTTAATTTTAAGGAGATCAAGGATAGTTAACAAGAGTTCATAATTATACTGAGCCTTGGGTAAAAAGTGTGTATGACTAAATTCTACAAATTTTCGTTGTACACCTTCTATTTTGTTTAATAGGTATTGGCTACAGCCACCCCAGGCAACCCAACCAAACAGTAATTTTGAACGGACCAAACTTAAATACAATATACGAAAGTGGCGAAGAGATTTTAACTGGCGACTTAGCTTGAGCGAAATAGCTAAGGAACGTCGACAAATGCTGACAGTCTTAGTGACGTGAGTGGAAAAATGTAATTTAGCGTCAAATATTGTACCCAAATCTTTGGTCTCATTTTTGTGGGGATGGGTTTCGAATCAATAATGTACGATGTCATTAACAATCAACTAACGCGCCTAGTATAGGTTACATGAATTGACTTAGTAGGATTTATTAGAATGTTATTTTTAAAACACCAAGTGGAGACTGAGTTTATGTCTTCCTGCAAAAGTGATCGATCAAGGGCCGAATTAATAGTCCTAAATACTTTATTATCATCAGCAAATGGCAGTAATTGTGAATGTTTAATTTTATATTGTAAGTCGTAAATGTAAATATTGAATAACAAAGGACCCAATGAAGAACCCTGAGGAACTCCACAATTTAAATGGTACTTGACTGATGTTAGCTTCCCATTGCATTTGAGGACATAAACTCGCTCCTTCAAATAATGGCTAATCCAATTAAGTAGCAGGCCGTTTACGCCTAAGGCGCAAAGTTTGTCCCTCAAAAATTTATGCGACACCCGATCAAAAGCCTTTGCAAGGTCCAAATATATCACGTCAACCTGCCCACGGCTTTCCACCACCGGCGCTACGTAATGCATAAATGCAGCATGATTAGTGTCAACAGATTTTCCCTGTGTAAAACCATGTTGACAGTCATTTGGGAATATATTAAACCATTTTTGTAAATGCCTATGCATAACCATATCAAATATTTTCGCAAAAACACAGAGAAGAGAAAAAGGACGGTAATTAACAGGATCACAAGACAGACCCGACTTAAATACCGGAGCAACAACGGCTATTTTCCAAGGTTGAGGGAAGGTACTAGTCTCTAGCGACAGATTGAAGATGTGATGCAGCAACGGGAGTAGGATGGGCTCGCAGCCCTTAAGGATAAAGGCTGGGATACCGTCCGAGCCCGTTGAGATAATAATAATTATAAATTTTATCTTTATTATAATAATTATTATTCATTCATTCATTCATTCATTCATAAATTTTATCTTTATAATAATAATTATTATAAATTTTATCTTTATAATAATAATTATTATAAATTTTATCTTTCTAATAATTATTATTATAAATTTGATCTTTTAAATAATAATAATTATAATGATATATAAGAAATGCATGCGTTTCCTTATATAACAAATATTTTAGTCAAAACAATTTTATGCATGATCCCTCTAATCTTCACGCTCTACAAATTCAAATAAATGGAAGATCCCTTAACATTTACTATCTAAAAGCGCCGCCTTTCGAGAATCAAGCGCAAAAAACAAGCTGGCGCGTCCATTCAATGCCGCCCATAGCCAATGCGCGGGCCTAGATTAACGTAGGCTACGGTTGATGGCACAAAACTGTACATTCAGACCTTGATCGTAAAACGCAAGTGGATTTCAGAACGAAATACGTGTACATTTGAGCTGAATAACAAAATTCCAGACTTCAGGAGATAAAAACGTTCTTTTATGAACTGTACATTTTGTCCTTATTTCTAGGGAAGATTATATGCTAATCTTTGGATAGCTGATTACAAACTATATTTGTTGAACTTAGAGTAAATTTTGACAATTTATCCTCTTAACAATTGTGTCTATTCCTTAAATGAATAGAAGAATTTGTTTCAATTTGACGAAAGATACGATTAGTTTAAATCTCAAATTACAAAAAAAAGAAAAACATGTCAAGGCTGTAAAGAATGCTTAGGTCTTCTCAAATCAAATCCAAGACGGTGGACCTTAATTGAAGATAGTCAGAATTAGACTTTCAAGCATAAGCATTAAGAATGGGTGACTAATAAGTCACATGTGAGCCTTTAGGGACCCCACATCTACGTTAATCCATCAGGGGGCCCTTGTCACGTGCCTACTGCGGGTAATGGGTAATTAAGGACTGATCAGATAGTCTTTCTCGCCACAAAGTAACCCTGAGGATGAGGCTTCTAAAGCTAATGGTTCAGTTTAAAAATTATTTCCATCGCTATTATTTCATTCACTTTTTAAAATTTTCTGTTTTCGAAACAGTTGATGTTTTTATCTTTCGGTAAAAAAATAGTGACTGTGCGTAGAGGAAGGAAGTGGAAAATGCGAGTGCTCTACGCCATAACAAAATTCCCGGCTTCTCGTTTTCATCCCATATTTTTTGCACGCGTTAATTTTTAATATGAACTATTTGCGATTAAAATTATTATTCATTGATGGTTTATAAATATAATAAATTATTCCTCTGATAATTCGCAATCCTTGGGATATTTGAAAATAAAATTTAGAAGAAACAAGATGGATAAGCACATAATTAAGCCACATCGTTTAAGTACTCTCGCTATCCTTAGTACAATAAAATATACTTCTAGAGGATTATCCCCAAATATACCGGTGTCCATATGTATTGTCTTATCATTTGCTTAGATTCCGGGAATTAGGAAAACTACAGGCAAGGTTGGAAAAGGGGCAGAGTCCAACGGTTTTTTAGTGGTTCCTTAGTTCAAGAACCACGATTATCAGCATTTTTTTATGGTTTTTAGACACATCGTAGTTTGACCCGAGCCGTAGTAGTAATAGTAGTAATAGTAGTCGTGGCCGGAGTTTTCGCTTTCGTTATCGTCAGATTTTAGCTTAAAAGTAACTTCATATTACCACAACCCACCCATAGGGGTAACTGGGCTCGGTTAGAGATTTAATTTTAATTAGAAATTTTTCAAATCGCAGCCGGGAATCGAACCCGGGTCGCTCAAGCAGTAGACAGACATTCTACCACTTAGCCATAGAGACTTGATAGAAACCCCGAGGTTTTATAGTTTAGTTTTATCCCTAAAATGTCGGGGTGATGTGGGGTGGGGTTACGGGTACCTCTTAATCTGTGGGGTCGGATACTTTTGAATTTTTATCTCTGGGGTCGGATACTTATGAATTTGTATGTTTGGGGTTTTTATATTTATTTCCTTTTTACCTCTCCGTGTGACGTAGTCCAGGAGAGGTTCTGTAACGGCCGTGTCTGTGTGTGTGTGTGTGTCTGTCTGTCTGTGTGTGTGTGTGTGTCTATCCGTTGTTACACCCACGTGACCGCGTTTGCAGTTTGCGTATCGGAGCAAACGTGTTCGCTATTTCCGAACTGCTTACACAGTCCCGGAAATGGCTCCTCTACTTGAGTTCTCACATCACCATCTTCTGGTCTTTGTCCATCCCACCCGGACACTAGTCTGTGCTAACTGGCTTCTAATCACCACCATCTTCTGGTCTTCGTCCATTCCACGTGGACACCAGTCTGTACATACTGGCTTCTAATCACCTCCATCTTCTGGTCTTTGTTCATCCCACACGGACACCAGTCTGTACTTACTGGCTTCTAATGACCACCATCTTCTGGTCATTGTCCATCCCACATGGACACCAGTCTGTACACCTGGCTTCTAACACCACCATCTTCTGGTCTTTGTTTTTGTCCATCCCACATGGACACCAGTCTGTACACCTGGCTTCTACTCCATCGTCATCGTTTGGTTTAAGACATTCGCGGCGATCAGCTAGGGTTACGAGAAACGTCTAGCCGCTCCCTAGGGTAGGATCGCTACCAAAGGTTTTCGCATTTGCGGTTGTTCTTGCTCTTAACTGTAGTTCGACACCTTTATATACTACCTATTTGAGTAAGGCGAAGCAACCGGCGTATGCTTCATTTCAAACCCCAATATTAGTCAAGTCTCTCAAGAATGTTTAATTGTTCTTTTTAAAAGCGATGTAACGCTGAATAAGGTGAATAACTAACGAAGAAAATATATTATAATAATTATATTTATTATATTTATTTTAGTATTTAAGGTAATCTTGTCTCTCAAAACAAAATTAATACGGAAAGGGTAAAACAGCAGTCTATGTGTTTGTCTGTGTGTGTCCGTCCGTTGTTACACTAGTGCTTCGCGTTAGCAGTTCGCCTTGTGTTGATGTGGAAAGAAATTCTACAAAACCTTAATATTTGGTTTTCTCATAATGTAAAATTAATATATGAAAATATTTTTCGTAATTTCTATGCCTTTAGTAGTTTTGTAGCTTTAAAGCTCTGTTTCATTTTGATGTCCCAAGAATATTTTTTATAATTATTATTTAAAATGGATGTTTATATATTACTTAAGCTATACTACATCTGTTTATAGGATAATCCTTTCGTTATTGATAAGAAGAAGAACGCTACTATTTCGGTCAAATGAACTTTTATTTGTCAATAGGCCTAGTGAATCCAAAAGTAAACGCTTGGGTTTGGTTTTCGTTTCTGTAATGCAGAGACATTAACGGTTCAGAGTGGGCCGAAAGTTAAATACACTTTTAAATAATCAGGCTTAGATTATATAATTGAATAAAGCATCATGGTGAAAATCTAGGCCGCGTTCAGCAGAGCTCAGCGCTGTTAACAGTGTCATACAGAATTTTGACTCACGGTGCCAGCGCGGTCACCAAAGAAAATAGTCGGGTTTTTGGATAACGTGACGTCATAGAGACTAAACTGGGGTTTATAGTCTCTATGGTGACGTAAAACGCGTAGTTCTCAGCTTGGTTACTGTTGTATAGAGTAATCATGATAAAAGCTTAAAAAATGTTTTATTCCTAATAAGAAAATAAAAGGATGAAATGCGAAAGCGCAAAGCGCGGGAAAGGATGAGGGCAAAAAGGTCGACGTTTTCATTGGATACTTAAGGTTATGTAATCTTCTCGACACGGAGAGGTAATATTTTGGTTTTCCCAACTTGTTATTTATGTGCTAATTAAATAGATAACGATTTTCCCCGTTTCCTACCGCGCTCCTCATGTGTTTCGTTCTCGTTCGGTAGCTATCGCCATCTATGTTATGTTTGACTGGAACGTTTTGCGGTTAATTCAAATGTGGGTTTAGATAGAGCTAACATAGTGTTAAATGTGTTATATTTTGCAGAGTAAGGACTTAACGTCGGGGAAATAATCACACTTGGTTAATAATAACAAAAGAGCATTTAATAGTACGTGTGAACACCTCTAACTTCTTAGGCGAACCAACGAGGGGCCACACGGAGTGGATATACAAAAAATGAAAGATGCACAAAATATACCACTAGATGGCACTATTGTCTCTGATTTTATTCAGTCCCCGCCAAATTCGAATCTTGCACTGACACCCCTCCTGGATCAGCGATCCCCATCATCTTCGGGTGTTGATGCAATTTTGGGCCTGGTATTATCTTTGTGAATTGATCTGCAATATTTAAGTCGGTTTTCACGTAAAATAGCTTCATCTTCTTATCTTCAATGAGGTCTCGAACGTGAAAAAGTTTCAAATGTATGTGCTTGGAACGATCGGAAGTGGTTGGGTTTTCCGCTAATTTCATAGCCCCCTGATTATCAATATTCACCCTCATTGGTGAACTAAGCAAGTCGTCTTGACCTATTTCTCCGATTAGGTTTTGCAACCAACAGCTCTCTTTGGCTGCTTCACTTAATGCCACAAATTCCGATTCCACTGTGCTAAGCGAAACACATCTTTGTTTCCGGCTCGTCCAGCTAACTATAGTTCCTCCTAGTTTAACTGCGAATCCGCTGAATGATTTTCTGTCGGTTACGTCAGCACCCCAGTCTGCATCTGTAAAAATCTCAGCCTTTTGGTCTGTTTTCTTGAATCGTAAAGCTAGGTTTCGGGTTCCATTTAAATATCTGAGAATGTGTTTATCATTAGATTAGTTCATTAATTAAGAAGATTTAATTTAAAACGCAGTTGTGTACCTATTATTCTCCTATACTCAACGACGCCATTTTACTTTTTCATTTGAAGTCAGTCAAAGATTCAAAACACTATTTTCAACTACGTACTTTTCCTGCCTTTTTTATTGGTCGTTACTAAACAGTCATTCCTCTGGTTAAGAACCTTCAAGGAATGAAGGGAAAAAGCCTTCAATTAGTCCAATTTATGTACTTCTTGATATAATTATAAACTTCTGATAAAAGCCGTCTCCTTCCTGTAATTTTCTCGCCTTTATCAATATACAAATAATGGTAATGGTAAAACAGGCAACGTGGTCGTCCCTCAGCAAAAACAGGGAACTAACCGGTCCCATTTAAATTTTATAAGCGCCTACAAAGGCTTAATAAAAAGTGTAAACCTATTTTAAACACTCATTTGCAAGTTTGGAATCATATTGAGTTATAATAGAAAAACCGTTTTTGAAGTTTTAGGGTGGTACACCAAGATACCAAATGATATATTTTGATAGGTTGTAATTACACAACCACTGTTCTAAACTTACAGTTCACACCAAAAAGAACACTGAAACAGCTTTTGAAGGCTATTTTAGCGTGAGCCAAACCGTTTAACGAGCAACACTGTTCTAAATTTAGAATTCAAAACATATGGAAATATAGTCTGTAGTTATAGTTTGAACCCAAATTTTAGCCCAGTTATATTATAAGCCTAACTTACATAATAATAAAATTTAATTTACTTACTAAATATGGGCGTAGTCCAAATCTGGCTTTGTATGAGAAAATCTGCCTTTCGACGCTCTAAGCACCAGCGTGGTGCGTGAATGGACCCGGTTCCCAGATTTCTGAAACTGGGCCTATAGGCTTGAGAAGGGGTTTAAACCGATTCAGCGAATAAAATATTAATTATTCTTCCTGGGGCTTTCAGGTTAACTACACCGTCTATACGACGTCAAAATATTTATATCCTATACACCAGAGACTGTTTTGAAGATGTTTAAACCCTGGAGGTTCGGTTTATTCTAGGCCTGTGCGAGTCCAGTTTTTTGGCGTTCGAGTCGAGTCTCGAGTCCTTAAATAAGCTCTTATAGAATCTCGAGTCGAGTCTTTTAATTGGTATCGAGTCCTCGAGTCCTTAAGTCAGCTTAAGAACTAGGTTTCAAGTCCAGTGTCGAGTCCTGATAAATTATTTCAAGTCCCACTCGAGTCCTATTAAATTAATTCTGTTAATACTAACTTTAATTTAATTTACTTAGTTTAATTATACATAACTAATAATACAGGAATTATAATAAATTAATTTCTAATAAGGATAAATTTTACTCATAAAGTATAAATCTCACGACGAAAATGATGCGCAGTAACTTAACTTTTGGTTCTGGTTTGCTTAACTCCTTTAGCTGAAGTCAAATTTTCGAACAATCACCTGTCTATTCTAAACTTTAAATCGATTAAACCCCACTAGATGCGGCGCTCTACTTAAAATACAGGGTCACAAAGTAAATATTTTTGGACTTGATAAGACGTCAAGTCTCTGTCCGAGTCCTCCTCGAGTCCAATAGTGAAGATTTTTAAGGGCTCGAAATAATTTTCAAGTCCTAAAATTTTGATTTTCGAGTCTCGAGTCGAGTACTCGCCTTCATTCGAGTACTCGCACAGGCCTACTTTATTCCCACTTTACTAAATATTACGCGATATTTCCAAATATTACGGGATAATTCTAAATATTACTGGATACTTCGAAATTACACAACTTATGGAATATTCTCCCAACTTCAAATGTTATACTGTACTACGAATATACTTACTTTTTCAACCAGTTATTTCCAATATTACACCATCTCTGAAGGTACTTTAAAACGTAATTCAATGCGTTATAGTTTTCTAGATACTTCTGAACCAGGCGTTATTACAATTTACTTTAAAAGTTCAAATAACTGATGTCATAATCATTACACTTACTAGTTACAATATTTCTATATTATAGTACTTGCATCTAACGTACGTTCTATCTTGGAAAACCTTTTTTTATGGTATTGTAGAATAATAATTGCTACCTTTGTATTTGGGTGTCTTAGAAAAACTGATGGTTCGTCGATCGTGTTTTCATTGAAATGTTGGCTTTTTTCCAAGGCGCTCATAGGCTCATAATTAAAACCAAGTTATAATTAAGAATTATTTGAGCTGGATCGTCATTTAATAAAACCTAGTTATCAGCTATCATTCATCTGATTAACTTGAAAAGCCAACCCTTATGCTGCTCCATATTTCATAGCTTAGGTTTAGATTGAGGTTGTGTTTAGATTAGCCGTTAATACTAACCCTGATGAGGTTTAGATAAACAACTTGCCTAAGATATGATCACAAAATCGGTACAATGCAAACGAGAGTATATTCTCCATGAACTCAAGTGCGCAATGCTACTTCTTTATCATTTACAACCCTGATTAGTCTTAATAACCGATAAATATTAAGTGGCGGCGCTAGTATATTCTTTGGGGTAGACTAAACTGGTTCACGGGTAGTTGAGCGGTTTTCAAAAGAGCGTTTTGGAATAAAGCGGTTCCCAAAACAGCGGTTTGCAAAACCGCGTGGAAGCAAAACCGCGGTTGCTGTTTCCGCGTTTCTCAATACAGCGGTTGCTGTTTCCGCCCAAACTGGGATTGACAGGGAGGGAAATCTCAATTATATTAAGTATATAGAACAAAGAACAATATTATGCAAAAAGGAGTAAATATAAAATATAATTTTTTGGCAAAAGCATATTATTTTGGGAAGTCAATAAGATAAACAACAATATTTTGGAAAAGGCGTACGAAACAACGCGCAAGATATAAACGCTGTAATCAAAATGCGCTAAAACGAGAAATGGCTATAATGGAAAACGCGTTTATGAAAAAGCCGTTTTGGACAATGCTGTTTTGATAACACGCCCAATCGATAGCATACCGGCTAAACTATGGGTCCCCTTAATCATTGTTACGAAAATGTAAGTACTCAATGTTTAAATTGTTTGTATTTATTATCTTGACTCAAAACCGGCAAGTACGATGACGACGAAATTTTTTATAGCCGAAATTTTGGGACCGTCCACAGACGCAAAAAAAGCATTTTCTGACCTCCCCCCGTCCCCCCAGATCAAGCTTGGTCTCGATTTCTCAGACCCCTCCCCTAAATAGCACGAAAAATTTTTAACCCCCCCCCCCCTCCAACGAACTATTATATTTCTTAATTTACAAATTTAATTTGATGAGTTAGAAAAGAGACACTTTTTTTCTTGAGTGATATGACGTTCCCCTCGGAAATATTTTGGTCGGCTTGAAATTCAAAAGTTCTCTCTGGTTGAGCTTCAGAACTTTAATGCTTTTTTATAAGCTTTAAAAAATTTTCCATAAAGCTTAGTTAAAGTTCCACACTTTGAATTTTGTTACACGAAAACCTTGGTCTAATCGAGCCTGGGATTCAGATTTGAAAAATGTGCAAAAGAAACGAAACCGTTTCAATCGGAAGGGGAATCCGCTTCATCCTAGCTAATGCTAGTGGCGAATAAACAGTGACATTAGAGAGTTTAAGCTGAAACTTTGCGTACTCTATATTTAGCAATCCTTACGCTTAAGTGTAGCTACCGATGTTATGCAGTGAACTGCTTGGTTTATTTTAAATTCGCTACACTTACGCTTAAGTATAGGGATCATTGCTAATTTTTTTTTACTATTTAAGCGATGATGGAATAAAAATTTTGGTAAATTATTGTAGTGGTCCTTCCCATGGTTGACTTTGGAATGTGTTTTATAACGAAAGAGAGCCAATCGGCCTACTGACTTCGTATCAAAATTAATTAATAAAAACTCGCCCCTGTGTATTTTCCGAAATAGTCTATAAGCGTGCTAAAATGATTACGCGTAATACAAAACCGGTGTACAAGTAGCGTCAACAATGTAGAAAGAGGTGGTGACGTTTCAAAGGAAGACTGAGTTATGACCAAGAAATTCTAAAGCACGGAGAGGGAAAATGCAGTGCAGTCTTTTCTTCATAGACGCGACAAAAGAAATGTAGCATTTCGATTAACGAAATTAAATGTATTAATTCGCGCAACACCCTTCCACTATTAAATATTTACATTTTCCTTTCGAATTATGTCAAAGTTCGCTTGCTCTTTTTAGAAAGTCAATACAATATTTGAAATATTCAATATTGATCCCTCAACATGTACTCCCTTCAAAATAATGACTTTCATAATACAATGTTTTTGGAAAATGTAATTGTTCTTGAAAAAGCGGAGATATGTAATTTTTTAAATTAATTAGAGGGAATGGATCGATTAAGAGTAAAATCAGTTGATTGAATTTAATAATGATTAAGAATTAAATAGATAAAAGTAACTATAACAATTGCAATATCTGAACTTCAGTCAAATGATAAACCTCACACATATCGTTTGTTTTTTCGGCCTTGGTCCAATCCAAGACGTTTTTTAATAATTGGTAATAGACCCCAAACAACAAATCTTTTGAAATTTTACAACGGCTGAGATCTCGTTCTCGGGTTTTTAGGCGAGAAAGAGATTTGCTTGATTTTGCCATGCGCAGAACCTGTTTTACCCCACGAGTCAGACTCTAATCCAATCAAAAAAAAAATAAGAGATATATTTTCGTCGCTCAACGACAGATGATACTACAGCCAACTTTGTTAGTCAAGTGATCCTATCCCTTAGATGGAACGAGACCAAGCCATCTTGTTTATTTGTTGGTTCGGTCTATTATATTGTTGAAGACCGTCTAAACATCATACTTTAATATTGATGACGAGACATCGGTGATGCTACTCGTAGAGTTTGGGAAAACTTATGCATGGTTGTTTCGCAGAACAATTTAATTGGAAGAGTAAAGATAAGAAACCTTTCCATGTACTAACTGCCAGAGATGTGGTTATATGTAAGTTCTTATGGTCATAATTTTAAAGTCGCATTCTAATATAATTTCTAGAAATTAGTTGCTGTAAGAGCAATTAATAACTTCAAAAAGGTTGAAGAGGCAGAGGTCGAAAATATAATAAAAGAGTGGTTAAAACAAGCAAGGAAAGAATGTCGAAGAGCAAGGGAGTAGGATTGACTGACCCTTGAAGTCTTAGCTGACGCGCTACCTACAACTACAAATCATTTGTATCTAAAACATTTTCACTGAGAAAAAATAATCTTAAAAATTTAACAAAAAAAAATTTTATCTAAAATTATTCTACATTGTTTGAATAAGCCTAAATTAAACATGTCTAGAATATACTGATGCATTTAGGTGGGGGTACTGAATAATTGACACGAATATATCACGTTATTTAAACGTGTAAATATCGTTTCTTTGAATGGAAAAACCACGTTTAAGCACGTGTCTAAAATGTAAACAACACTGATCTCGGCTGCCTTCAGCAGAGCTCACCAAAAAGACAGCGGATTTTGGAAAACGTTAACTGGTGAGCTCTGTCGTCATAGCTTTGCTGAACGCTTTTCTCCGGTCATCGGTGTTTTAGAAATGACGCTAGCGCAATAAAGCGTGCAAGGTACCAAGGCTTAAAAAATTGTATGATAACATATTTATAGAGATAGATAAGAACAACTTTTATAATTAAAATTAGAAAGACTAACATGTGTCTTAAAATTCTCGCGTGATCATGGGTTTCATGCCAATTAAATAGGTATAGTCCCATCAGAACAAAGAGAATGGAAAGGAGGAGTGGAAGCATAGAGACTATAAACCCCAAGGAGTGGCAGGTCCCCCGCTCTACAACGCAAATAATGATGTTGCTCCTAAATCGCCTTGTACCAGGAAAAACCGGAATAAGGGGCAACTAGTTGAGGCATTCCTTCCACTCCTTGGGGTTTATAGTCTCTATGGTGGAAGGAATGCCTCAACTTGTTGCCCCTTTTTCCTGGTACAGCTGGGCGACTTCCGCTAAGCAAAATTAAACGGGCCGGAAGCTCTCATGTACCAATTTAGGAGCAACATCATTATTTGCGTTGTAGAGCGGGGGACCTGCCACTCCTTGGGGTTTAAAATCTCTATGATCAGAATCTGCAAGAGCTATTTGTAATAATACCCCCATGTTTTTACCGCCAAGCTGAGAACTACACGTTTTACGACACGTTATCCAAAAACCCGACTATTTTCTTTGGAGACCGCGCTGGCTCAGCGCTGAGCACCGTGACGTCAAAATTCAAAAACAAAATCCCCTTCTGTATGACACTGCTAACAGCGCTGAGCTCTCCTGAACGCAGCATAGATTTTCACCATGATGCTTTATTCAATAATAAAATCTAAGCCTGATTAATTAAAAGTGTATTTAACTTTCGGCTCACTCCGAACCGTTAATGTCTCTGCATTGCAGACACGAAAACCAAACCCAAGCCTTGCAACTTGGGTTCACTAGGTTGGTTCACTAGGTCTATTGACAAAGTTCATTTGACCGACATAGTAGCGTTCTTCTTGTTATCAATAACGAAAGGATTATCCTATAAACAGATGTAGTATAGCTTAAGTAATATATAAACAGCCATTTCAAATAATAATATTAAAAAACATCCTTGGAATATCAAAACAAAACAGAGCTTTAAAGCTACCAAAGTACTAAATGCATCGTAACTACGAAAAAGATTTCCACATATTCACTTTATATTATGGAAAAATGGAATATTAAGGTTCTGTAGGATTTCTTAACACATCAAAACAAAGCGAACTGCTAACGCGGCGCACTAGAGTGACAACGGACAGACATACACAGACAGAAAAATAGACTGCTTTTTAACTCTTTCCGTATTATTTTTGAATCGAGAAACAAGATTATCTTAAATATTAAAATAAATATAATTAATATTTAATATTTTCCTCGTTAGTTGTTCGCCTTATTGAGCGTTACATCGTTTTTAAAAAGAACAATTAAACATTCTCGAGAGACTTGACTAATATTGGCGTTTGAAATGAAGCATACGCCGGTTGCTTCGCCTTACTCAAATAGGTAGTATATAAGGGTGTCGAACTACAGTTAAAAGCAAGAACAACCGCAAATGCGAAAACCTTTGGTAGAAGATCCTACCCTAGGGAGCGGCTAGACGTTTCTCGTAACCCTAGCTGATCGCCGCGAATGTCTTAAACCAAACGATGACGATGGAGTAGAAGCCTGGTGTACAGACTGGTGTACAGACTGGTGTCCATGTGGGATGGACAAAAACAAAGACCAGAAGATGGTGGTGTTAGAAGCCAGGTGTACAGACTGGTGTCCATGTGGAATGGACAAAGACTCGAAGATGGTGGTGTTTAGAAGCCAGTAAGTACAGACTGGTGTCCATGTGGAATGGGAGAAAGACTTGAAGATGGTGGTGTTTAGAAGCCAGTAAGTTCAGACTGGTGTCTATGTATGGTGGACAAATGAACAGAGTTGTTAGACAGGCAATGGAGTAATAGCCTGTAAGTCGAATACAATTTCCGGGACTGAAAATGCGGTCTGGAAATTGAATACACGTTTGCTCCGATTTGCAAACTGCGAACGCGGTCACGTGGGTGTAACAACGGACAGACAGACACACAGACAGACAGACACGTCGAAATTAGAACCTCTCCGTGACATACGTCACTCGGAGAGGTAAAAAGTGTGTTACTTATTTAACCAGAACTGATATTAATTAAACAAATAAAGCGTTATAAATGGGATCCTCTTAAAAACCAAAACCATGACCCATAATCGTAAGTTTGAAACAATGTTTGGTAACGTAGACTTGCGTCTAAGGAACATTTATTCCCAATAATTTTAGAAACTGTGACTTCTTTGAGTAATCGTGTCGAATTTAAAACATTTATTATCCAAAACCGATCGCCGAAATATTTTTTGATTTGAGAACGGTATGCTTCGTGAAGAGAATCGCGGCAAAGCAGAGAGATAGGATGGTGAGGTTAGTCAGCGGTGTATAAAATTTCGGGTTACTGAACGCGACCCTTATGGGAATCTCGAGGTCGTACTCGAGTTGCTGAGGCCCTTTACAGGGCGAGGACCTAAGCTGCAGCTTAGTAAGCTTGTTCGGTAATCCGGCACTGGTTTATGGGCCCCCAAAAAGAAACGAAAAGTAGGCTATAGCCTGTGCCGCCTACCCCTGGCGCCGCCACTGCAAACACGGTTCCATGGTTAATTTTATAGTCGTCCGAAAAACTCGCAAAAACTAGTGTCAATGCATGGTCAAACAACAGAGGACCGAAATAAACCTAGACTAAAATTACAAGCCTTTAACACGTATAGATAATAGACAGATTAAAGGGACTGTAAAGAAAGCATTGGCGGGTGGGTAAAAATTATTTGAATTACGTCAGAGGCACGTGACCGAGGAGAGGCGTGGTTCAAAGAAGCTTAGTTCGTTTTATTTTGAAAACCACCGCTTCCGGTAATTGGCGCTGGAATCTCGCGAAAAACAAGGACTATGTGTCCAGTCCCACTCTATGTGGCGTCTTTCTACCATGTTGTCACGTGGTGCCAGTGACGTATTTCAAATAATATTTAACCGCCCGCCGATTGCCTCTTCACGGTCCCTTTAAGTAAAGGGAGAAAATTCGCCGTGTACAAGTCTATAAGCTCAAGCTCACTTACGAGTTCATATCTTTATTACATCAAGCGAGCTTGAGCTTATAGTGATGTTAAATAGCACAGGAATGAAAGTTTTGTGGAATTAATGATCATGTGCGCCCGAACATAAAATTAGGAATCAAGCATCTGGCTTAACCTCTCCTTCGAATCACCCCTTTACCAGTATATGTGGCGTTCAAAGTGTAGGTGGAAAAAAG
The DNA here is from genome assembly GCA_019434445.1 of Phalangium opilio. Lineage (NCBI taxonomy): Eukaryota > Metazoa > Arthropoda > Arachnida > Opiliones > Phalangiidae > Phalangium > Phalangium opilio. The sequence goes on from JAEQBA010003339.1 coordinate 1,637,033, forward strand.
GTGAAATTCCCCAACTAAACGTCAGATCACAGCTTAAGCCAATCGAAAGCCTTGCACTACCACTCTCCAACTCTGTAAAGCTATGTATGTATATATGAACTCGGTATCTACCGTGAGAAAGTTCTGGAATTTGGACTAAAATCCGAGATACTCTGTTTCCCACGGTTATAATATGGGATGGAAACATTAAATACTACGAGACTTCTCGATTTTATAAAATATTGCACTAAGATTCTTAATATTCGTAACGATTCGCGAAATACTTCGAATATTAACGTTATACTCTTCATACTCTCAGTATGCTCTTCGTATTCTCAGTAAACTCTTCGTATTACATGTATTACACTTAATACACCATACTTTGCAATATTTCTATATTTCGAATATACTTCACATTACTTTTCGATATTTTTTAATACTTTAAATATTATAAAACTAAATGTACACCTACTTCACGTAGTGGTTATCCCCTCGCCTTTCGCATCTTTGGTGTTTGTATTCTAATCTGCATTACAACCTTCCTGTTGGAGTGCCTATTTTATTTATATCGTGGGAAATTACGTTCTTGTTTGAATTTTTATTGCGAGGAAACTAAAATGGATCACTCTATATGTACCAAAGGACGGTACCAAGCAATTTCTAAATAAATGCCCTCTGTATGTTAAATAAAATTAGTTCAAAAGATTGTATTCAAAATTCAAACTACACCTTTTCTCAACGTTAGGAACAATGAACGTGATAAACAATAAAAGGTGAAATTTATTACCAAATTTAGCTTAAAATAAACCACAGAAGGATAAATAAATATACCACACTATTTATCTACTACCAATCCTTACTTTAAATTCGAAAAGTGTAACATATCGTTACTTAAACTTCTCTATAAGAATAAATTATCCAAAGTTATTTCGTATTCTTTTAGTTCCATTTAAAAAAGATTTTTATAGATTAGAAAATATTATTGAAAAATGTACCCTTTTTCATTTATCCCTAACACATTTTTGTAGCATTTTTCATACATTATTTAAAAAATACTACCATTATTTAACACTAACGTTAATTAAATAATAAAAATGCGGTAAAAAAAACCAACCGGCAACGCATTTTCATGAAATTTGCTACGCAAGTAGCTTGAGCCCCGGACACACAGACAGTCCTTTGACTGGGTTATGCCTTCATAACTGTGTCGCTTTTTGGTGTAAACGATGCGTAGCTAGCCAAAGGCAATTGGTTGACTTAGCAAAATACACAATATAGGAAAACTTTGTCACTAATTTAAAGATTTCGCTAAAGCTTATTTAAATAGCAAATTGTAAAATGGAAATTTCTCAAACTATATTGCATTAATTCCTATATATCATACATTTTTTACTACACTATTCAGAAAATGATCGATCCAAAAATTTATTAATCGAAACCATCTACGAGAAATTACAATTCATATTATGAACAAAATTAAGTGATTTCGAATAAACAAACAAAAAGGCTAGCTCATAACACAGTGAATTCATATGCTGTAAAACTAATCAAGCTAATCAAACAACTACTAATATTATAAACCAAAAATAAATCCGGTGGGCCGGGTTTTTAATAAAACCCAGGTCTTTTGTTTCCATTAAAATAAAGTGAGTTCGGATAAACAAACAAATATATAAATTAGCCGTATTAATGCATTAAAGGCTTAAGGCTACAATGTACGACAGTGAATTCATAAGCTGAAAAATTAATCAAGCAACTACTAATAACAAAATTAGAATCCGGTGGGGCTAGTTTTTAATAAAAACCCGGGACATTTTTCGTTTAAAATTAAGCGAGTTTAGATAAACAAACAAATATATATAAAAGTAAAAAAGTAAGCCGTATTAACGCACTTAGTTTTAGAATATACATTAGTAAATTCATAATCTGAAAATTAAAATCCAGGCCTTTCTTTGTTTTCAATGAACCCTGGTGTCGAGAAGCATTGCTCAGGTTCTTCGTTTAAGTTGTAGAATCACATCTTTTGGTTGTAGCAAACCTGCTCTTCGAAATTCTATTGGTATCTGTGACGAATGATCGAAATCAGCTGCTTTAATTTAGCATTAGCTTAAGAGACATAACAAAGTTAAATATGACACTTCCCATTGAAAAAATTAAGGTAGAAATTTTTTCTTTTAATCGGAAGAACGTATAAAATAATTATTATGTCAATTGGAGTCATGTTTATATTTACAATGGCGCGTAACGGACACTACGCGTTACGCTTTCCCTCGAAGCCCTGGGAGTGCCCCTATTGCAAAAATCCCTCAAGCGTCCAATTGGGGTACTCCCCAGCGCTTTGCGGGAAAGCGTAACGTGTAGTGTCCTTTACGCGCTAGAAGATACGAGAGCTATTAAGTTTCCTTATATTGCGGATAGAAACATGGTTCTTATTTATAAAATCATTATTTTATACGCTCAAACGATTAAAAAAGATAGTATGCTAGCCCGTACTATCCCTATAAGGAAAGTTTAGATATGGGTTTCTCGTGTAATCAGAATGGACTAAGTAGGACGACTTTAAAACATATATTACTATTTAGCGTTCATAGTTATTGCTTCTGTCTATTGAAGCAGAGAAAATTTATAATAGGGAGTGGAAGCTCTTGCCCTTGACAATGTAGCTCAAACAAGTAGACTGCGACGCTAAAACTGGCCAGGTAAATTTCCGGTCACATGACTCTCCCTTAATTTTAAAGTTTGCTATCAATCACAGCTGTTGGTTGTACAATTAGCCAATAAGGGTTCGCGATTTCGAGTGCGACTGGCGCCATTTGGAGTTATTTTAAGTCAGACGTTGCCCTTTCCCTAAAAAGGTAGTGTCCATCTCCCCTAGACCCTCCCGCAGCATTCTAGACCCACCCTAGAGGGAGGGGCCACAATAAATAGTACCGGAAATAGACCTGGCCAGTTTTGTTGATCACGTGATTTTTGAGCTACATAATATTCCTCAGTTTCCACTCCCTATTCTAAATTCTCTCTGATTGAAGCAGGGTTTTTGACGATTACGTTTTTGGCGGAAGTTATAGTTTACTTGGAACTACACCTCGATGAAAGTATTTATTTGAGTGTCATACTCAATGATAAGTAAATTATTGTGTTATGTCGAGAAGAAATATACAATTAAGAAGACCTAAATTCACCAAACTTTAAGCTACTACTTTCTAACTGTTACCCACTTTTAGTCTAAATTACTGGCCAGTCGTTTGGGGATAGTTCCGTCATAGGACGCTAGTTAACATTAATATTATTCGGGGGACTTCGAGACAACGTCAAGTCATAAAAGAGGGGCTAGTAGGATTGTACTTTACGTGACCCATCCAACTAAGAATGGTTTCCGGTTAATTAGACTGTGAGGAGTCCGAAAAAATTTGTTAAATTATTGGGCCGCCGAAAGTTGGCCAAAATTTTAAAATCCTTGCATTTACCGCCATTGCGAACGCTATCTGTTTCCGTTAGTTTAAAAAATTCTATAGCTATAACTCCGCCGCGAGTCCGTCAATTTCTTATATCCCCCCCGGCTTATTTTCCAAGATTGAGTGCAGAATGCATTAAGCGAATAGCGTTCGCAATGGCAATAAGTGCAAGGATTTTAAAATAAAATTTTTTTTTTGGCCAACTTGCAGCCAACCATTTTTTTCGGACTCCTCACAGTCTAATTAATTGGAAACCATTGTTAGTTTGATGGGCCACGTAAAGTGCAATCTTACTGAGGGGCTCTAAATTGTAAGAATATTTCGACTTAGCAATCACACCTTCGGCCCAAGTTACCGGTTGAACAATAGTTTATTTACCAGCCATAAAGGGGAGATTGTCGAAAATCACGCGAGCACCAGAGGTGAATTAAAGCCTTCTTATAGGTATATTTCTTTTTCGTTATGTATTGACTCACTTTAGTTTTTTCGGATGGAAAAAATTCAAAATGTTTCAAGACGTAAAGTAAACATAATTTCACTTCCAAAAGAGCCAATCTCATGGCTATGCAATTCCTCGGACCCGCTCCAAACGGAAAATATGTGTACGAATTAGCGATAGCAGTCCTTCCTTCACCTAAAAATCTATGATAAGAAAGGTTATAAAATTTGTATTAAACTAAAACTACATAAAGGCTGTATTAGTTTTTACCTTTCTGGTCTAAATTTATCTGGTTCAGGAAAAAATTCCGGATCGTGATGCATAGCGAAGATTGGAATATCAACGATCATTCCCACTGGGAGAGTTAGACCGGTGTTACCAAGCTTATATTCCTGGCCGCAAGTTCGTGTAATCCTAGTAACAATTTGAACTTCATAATTATCTAAAATAATCATCTAACGTGGTTAAAGTTCCTTCAGCGTAAATTATATATCGGCGTCGGGTTTAAACCACACAGGTTTCAGAATTGTTGAAAATGTCAAAACTCGTAGAATTTCTTGCAATTTGGAGATTTGATTATTTTTTCACAAAGAAAATTATTATAAACCTCTGCTTGCACCAAGCTAGTAACTATAAAAAGCACACTAAATTTCGAGCTACGCTGCAGCAATTCCCACCCTTTGTTCCCACGAAGAGCTATTGCCATTTTGGTACGCGACTATTTGGTCTCGCCGTTATGGTCTCGCTGCTTTGGTCTCGCCGATTTGGTCCTGGGACAAATGGGTCCCGGGAAAAATTAGTCTAGGGACAAATGGGTCCCGGGACAAATTAGTCTATGGACAAATGGGTCCCGGGACAAATTAGTCTAGGGACAAATTGGCATCAGGGCAATTGAGTCTCGAGAAAATTGGGTCTTGGGGCAAATGGGTCTCGGGACACTTTGGTCTCGAGACAAATTGGTCCCGGTACAATTGGGGCTCAGGCAAATTGGTCTCTGGACACGAAATTCTCGTTTTAAAAATAATATCACCCCTTCAGCATTTTTTAACCAGCTAGTTGTACAAACATACCTTACCTAACCAAACCAAACCTAACCTAAACTAACCCAACCCATTCAAACCAAACCAAACCAAACCTAACCTAACCAAACCTAAACTAACCAAACCTAACCTAACCCAACCCAACAAAACCTTGTTTGGAGGTAAGAACATTATTTATATGAGTATTAAAAGCCCGCCTCTTAGCGCGAACAATTTATTAGCAATAATAGAAATATTTTGGAAAAGGTGACAGCTATTTAATAGGAGAATATTTTGGGAAAGTTGGCAGCTAATTAATAGGAGAATATTTAGGAAAAGGTGGCAGCTAATTAATAGGAGAATATTTTGGAAAAGGTGGCAGCTAATTAATAGGAGAATATTTTGGAAAAAGTGGCAGCTAATTAATAGGAGAATATTTTGGAAAAGGTGGCAGCTAATTAATAGGAGAATATTTTGGAAAAGGTGGCAACGAATTATTAGGACCATTGTTTTTGAATTGGTGGCAACTTATTAGGTAACCAAATAATCACGAGACCAAACCGTCCCGAGACCAAATAATAACGATACCGAATAGTCCCGAGATCCAAAAATCACGAGACCTAATTGTACCGAGACCGTAAAATCACGAGACCTAATTGTACCGAGACCGTAAAATCACGAGACCAAATAGTACCGAGACCGTAAAATCACGAGACCAAATAGTACCGAAACCATTAAGTCCCGAGACCAAAAAATCACGGGACCAGAAAATCACGAGACCAAAAATCAAGAGACCAAAAAATCACGAGACCAAATCGGTGAGACCAATTAGTCCCGAGACCAAAATGGCGAGACCAATTCAGCGAGACCATATTTTCCTGTTTCGTTGCCATTTATAACAGAAGGGGATAGGGATGCCGCTCCGCGTCAAGGAGGATTATGAACATTGGACTCTGTTACTGTAGTTTGTTTAGTTGTTACCCTCACTGCTTTTTAATATTCGCTAGCGAAACGGGAATAGATGGTGCCGCAATTGCTACCACTGCAGCTTGGTTTTCCTGTGTATAGTGGTGATCAATCAAACCAAAACATATGTGCTATGGCAGCTTTAAAGGGCCGGATTAAGCAATTGCGCCCCCTTAAGCCAGGAAAAAAGAACATCAAATGTTGCTGAGGGGGAATAGTTTAGTGCCCCCAACAAGCCTTGCGCCAGGGGGCCAGTGTCCCCTTGCCCCCCCCCTTTAATCCGGCCCTGCAGCTTTAACGCTATAGGCGGAAGAAATTGGGCTGTTCTTTTTTGTAATAATACTGCGCTCAAAAATACTGAAACTCAAAATAATAGTGAACAAAATTCGGAGTTATCATTTCACACATTAATTAAAAATTTTTGGTTAGAGACCCTTTCTGTTTCTCCCTGAACATTCTTTCCCCTTCTTCTAATGCTCCTGGCCTGTCTCCAATGTAGTTTAGAATTTCAAACATGGTGAGATTCACAATAGACGAATTCGGAAACTCCATACTCAGAAAACAACTTTCAGGGGCGCTAGCCATATCGTGGGCCAATTATTTGTAATAACACTTCACGGTAGATGGCGCTAAAGGTATTGCTCATAATATTGATTATTTTCTTAAAAATTTTTCCTGTTATTTTACGTTTGTATATATACAAATAAATTTGTACCTAAGATCCAAACTTATTTATGTCAAAATTAATATAATTATTATAAGTGCAATTAGTTATTAGTTCTCGTTTTAAAGTGTAAGGGGCGAACGGTTTAAAAAAGGGCACTCTCATGCTGATTGGCTAGACGGACCCCGTGAGCAGACTATGCTAATGACCTGGTGCGTAATTCTAGCCAATCAGCATGAGAGTGCACTTTTTTAAACCGTTCGCCCCCTACACTTTAAAACGAGAACTAATAACTAATTGCACTTATAATAATTATATTAATTTTGACATGAATAAGTTTGGATCTTAGGTACAAATTTATTTGTATATATACAAACGTAAAATAACACGAAAATGTTTTAAGAAAATAATCAATATTATGAGCAATACCTTTAGCGCCATCTACCGTGAAGTGTTATTACAAATAATTGGCCCACGATATGGCTAGCGCCCCTCAAAGTTGTTTTCTGAGTATGGAGTTTCCGAATTCGTCTATTATGAAAAAAAAAAATAGAATTAAAACCCTACATGGTAATTATTAATAATTTAATGGGAGGGTGAAATGGAAAATAAACTAATTTTTATCCATTCTTCTAGTGAAACATCCAGACAGAATGATTTTAAAATTGCAATTAGTTTGAAATTTTATGGATAATTTTAAATGAGTACCTCCGACCAATCGGTCAAGGCGGTGCCTTTAATTAACAAAATTTCTTTCGGCACGCTCCGTGTCGAAAGAAATTTATCGAGAGATTTGATAGAATTTGTGACATCAAAGCTCATGACATCGAGCGTGCCACGAGAATTTTGTTAAAAGGAAGGCAGATAGTTATGGGATTGGTCGGACGTACTTATTTAAAATTATCCATGAAATCTTTTAACTAATCTGAAATTTTAAACCATTCGGATGTATTTCACTAGGCAGATTGGTGACTGATTGGTCTTATAATTAGTAGAATAATCGATGAGAAATCACTTGATTTTACTTTTCAGCTTCCCTTTAATGACGGCGTAGCTCTTTAAAATTTCATAGTTTCAGTGCATTAATAACGCGGAAAGCCAGAATAGCGAATTCGAGACAACTGATTTATTCTGATCAACAGTATATAGTTTCACGCAGTGTGGATAGGTGGCATCTACGTAGTTTTCGCTAGCGAATAAAGGACAACTTATTTGAGTCGAATCAGGCGATAGTTTATAGAACAGGTAAAAAACAATATCATGGTACCAAAATTTAACCCCAAAAAACTCCGACTACATTTTAGGGGAAAAAAGAAGGGTCCCGGGTTTTCGGGTCTCTAAACGTTTACGAACACTAAACGTAGTAAAGGAACACATACTTTGGAAATGGTGGAACGAGCCTAAGTGCTTCATCAATTGCAGCTCCGATGTATTTGGCCTCAGAAAGACATTCTAAATCAATAGTCTTCTAAAAAAATCGTTTAAAATTTAAGATATACGTATTCTCACCTAAGACCAATAAACACAGATGGACTGGAATGGAGATAGGGCGTTTGGCTCCTTGTGGGAAGCGTCTCTCTAGCGCCGCGCCGCGACCAATATTGAAACTATTTCCAATCAAACAAACAGGCGCGTGAAATAGCAGACGACATTAGGCCCGTTAAAGCTCGAAAGTCTATGTTAGGTTCACTTTTAGAAAGTTGGTATTTGGGGTTTGGTATTTTGTAGAAATTAATGCCTTTCATATGGGATTTATCAGAATAACGTTGATCATTTTACAAGCTACGAAAGCGCACCTTTTGCTTGGCATCTTAAATACCCAAACTAATCCTAAAAATTACTTAAATGAAAACGAACATAAATGCCGAAAAAGCGGAGAGGAAAACCTAACTGTACTTAGACCGTATAATCATAAAAACTCAACAGATCAGACGACATAATAAAGGTCACTTGATCTATGCTTGGAAAAGTTACGGGACTCTCCCGTTAGGGGCGACGATACGCGCTGAAGTTTAACGATAGGGGTTTTAGCTTATCATTCTAGTCCATCTGTGTTTAATGGTCTTAGTTCTCACGTTTTTACAAGTTGGTTTGCTACAAAAGTTTCATTACAAAACCTATATTTAGTTAAAGATTAGTGGTTCTGAACTTCCGGTATACATAGAAGAGGGAGAAAGTTATCTCTTAGTAGAGATTGGGTAGTTTTGGTAGTAGAAAAAATGTATCTAGATGCTTTTCTTAATTACCGCTGTTGCTGTGACCTTCTTTTTCGAGCAGCGTTTATGGCATCAAAACCGCTCTTACGGTCGTTTTATAATTTTGAAAATTCCAGTCATTTTCAAAGAAGGGAAAATTGTTTTGCAATACTCCGTGTGCCATTAAATGTGCAAAAGTTGTATAGCACCCAACAATAATCTTAGGCTGTACAGTGCCTCTCAGACACTATAAAGTTACGAAGAGTGCCACAAACTTTAGAAATGCCTGCCCAATTCAATACTCGCGGGATACAGCGACCACGACACTATAAAAAGTCATTTCTAGTTTAGCATACATTTTTATTTTCGCTTGTCGTAAATCGTAGAAAATAGTGAAAACGCAAAGAAAATATTTTTTTTTTATCCTAACTATTTTTCAACGAGTGGTCGCGATTGATATTTACAATAGTTTGAAGCCCAACACCCTTTCTCTCTTGAAGCTAGCAGTTTAACTACGGTTATAAGTGAAATAATTGCAACACTGGTTGCTAGTCTTGTCTATAAATGTATATGTATATTGTGTAGGAAAACTGGTTTTGAAGTCGAAAAACAGGTTGATGTCAGGGACGATATATAATCATACGAGACTAACAAATAATGCAAAATACTTCATATAAAGAAGGAGATTAAAAATGAGTCTACATTTCTACAAACTCATAAGATACAATCTTTCTTATAATGAATGGGAGCCGCTGTATAGCCTTACATCATTGTTGGGTGCTGTACAACTTTAAAATCTAAGAAATAATTGCTTATTATTTTATCAATTGACACAGGGGTAGTTTAGTGAAATTTAGTGGCTATTCCCTAAAGGTAAACTTAAATTATTTAAATATAACGGACTCTCATTGAGCTGATTTTTAACTTCACTACGAGTCTCTAATTTAATAAATTGAATTTGGATGAACTAACCCTATTTTTCCATATTCTGTCAACTTCTTCCAAAGCGTTCTTTTGGCAGTCCGGGTTAGTGGCAAAGAAGTATGTGATCGAGGTTAAGGTCGACGATGTCGTGTCATAGGCAGCCATGAAGAACATTATTGTTTGCGCAAGAAATTCATCCTCTGTCAGAGCTATTTTGAGATCCATAACAAAATCACAATTAGATTGATTTGAATACACCTTTAAAGTGCGTTTTAATACGTTTTCTTCTGATGTCATCGATACTATTAACACTGGATCCAACATGACCGTTTTTAATCTTCTCGTTAGAGGTATTTGCGCATTTCTTTGTGTAACCATTATTCTCCTTTTGACTGTCGAACAAAATTTGTAGGAAATCATGTCGAGCCTTAACAGAAAGTAAGTTATTAGTTATGAAGTATGCCTCTAATTGTACCTTTAGTTTACAAGTTGCACAATTTGCGTTCATTTCTTATCTCTTATGTAATGGAATATAATAATAATACAACTCCCTCTTTTCGCTATAGATTCTAGTTCTGGAAGCTGTGGCCTAGAACTTGCCCACATTCTTTAACGTAAACTAGTGATGTGAGTAGGTAATTTCCTAATAAACCGTCAATTAACGGTTGTTTATCGTTGTAAATTACCGCATTTTTAATGTTGTAATTTACGGCAATAGATAACCATAATAAATAACCGTAAGTTACCATCGAACGGTGAAAAAATCTTAGAAGCAAAATTTTTATCGTTTTTACGTTAGTGAAGTGTCTTAGCAGTCACACATTCATAATTTCTCAATGGCGGATTAGATTCAATTACAATTTTCTCGGTATTTTAAAATTTGGAAAAAATTTTAATTCAGATCCTTACAAATCATAGACACTTCATTTCCATTTTCTGTTTTTAAATATTTTCTTATTGGATTATAGCAGTGCAATATTTCAATAAATTGAACGTCGAGGTGGTGAGGCTTTATGTAAAAGGGTTTGTGGGTATGCCTTTTATTTGCGGAAGTCAATGCAGGGTTTACCTTACATTTTTACTTGAAGTTCTGACAATAAAAAAATACCTCGTTGTTGGCTTCTCTTCTTCTTACAATTTCAAGTGTCAAGTCTTTGAAGAAATCCAGAGTGTCTTGATAAACGACACTTATGCCAATCTTTCTGGCAAATTTAGGTGCGAGCACTGAAAGAAACAATCTTAAATACTTTTCATATTTGTTAATGAAAAAGCCTAATTTACAAGGTATAATGACTTTCCAGTTAATTTCCGTGGAAGAGGCTCTCTTCGCGTGTTGAACAAATTCGTTGTTCGGATCATTTTGAGAGTCAATCTTTGTTCCGAATGCCACGTTAGCGATAACATCCAAAGTGTAACTTCCATATATTCTGAGACAAGCTTGAGATTAATATTGTTCATCAGTTGCGGGACGTTTTTTAATTTACCGACTACAGTCAATTGGTTCTCCATTTTCAAAATATTTTTCGAAATTTTCGACTGTTAACTTTGCACAGTCGCATATGAGTGGCATCATCTAGGCATTGAAACGATTTTTGATTGATTTGTTTAGTTGTGGTCTTTATGATCTGATATGACGCCATTAACACTTCTTTGAATTTGAAAGTTACCTTTTTTAATTTTCCAGACGTAAATGCCTTTGTGATTGTGTTGCGGACATTTCTCCACTTATCATCACCTTTTAGCCAAACAAGCATGTTGTCCACATAGGGATTTTTTGTTTCAATATTCTATAAGATCAAAATTAGTGCCATGTGAGATCTGATTTATTTGTATTTTATTTTTATTATTTGTAAAACAAGTTTTTGCGAGCACGTTTGGCAAAATAGAGCCCTGGCTTGTTCCACCAAGACTATGTTTGAAGGTCAGCCAAGGGTGAAAACTCGAGACCTTTGTAAGACTTGTAGGCCTATCGCGGCGCTCAAATAAAGCTACGTGCATTAAAGCTGATTTTAACGGACCCAAACGTGGGAAATAGTGCGTGCCTCGCCTATTTTTCAGAGATATCTTGCTCTCTAATTTTAGCATTTTCCAGGCGGAAAGCTCAATATTTGGAAAAGAAAGAAGTCCCCAATAGGAAGCGACGAATGCGTGACTTTATAGGCATAGTTGTGATGAGCTCACAAGAAGTTTGTTTCAACGCCATTGCTTCTTTTGAAAGTGAAGATTTTAATGTCTGAAAAGTCACGTAAATAAAATTTCATGAATTAGCTATACTAGGTATGGTTTTGGTGGGGAGCGAGTGTTTTATTCGTATGCCTCTTGCTAATGTAGCAAAGTATTCATTTTTCTTACTCGCTAAGGTAATAATCGAGATGGCCTTACGGTTGGGGTACAGTAAGTTCTTACCACAACTAGCTAGAAAGGCCTTTTCGTCTCTCGAACCTCCACACAAACATACGCACTCACAGATCGTAATCTTAAAAGCCAAGTGCTGTGTCTTTCACTCTTCGTAGATGAAAACCTATTACTTCATAAACACAAACATACATGCTCACAGATCATACGATTTCGTAAAAACCTATTACTGTTGTCTTTCTCTACGAGTGCGAAAGACATACTTTACGATTATGATCTGTGAGTGTGTATGTTTGTGGTTTCCTTGACCGGTAAATATATATATTAACTGGTCAGGAAACGTTTTCAGCGACAACTGTAATTAATGATTCTTTCAGCTTAAAAAGAATCTCTCATTCTCGCTAATGTGCCCGCATTCCCCGTACCGCTCGCCAACCCCGAAAACCAGAGTTTAGAGAAAATATTTCGGTTTTAAACACTTTCTAATAAATCGGCTCAATACACCTGTCAAACAAATAAAACCAAAACTTGAGGGTTGACGCAATCTAACCGGGTGAATTCTTTAACGATGCCAATTCTTTCCTTTCCCAATACTCCCAAAAAATGGTCGCAACCAACTTGTTTCAAGTCAAGAAAACTGTTGTAAATTCATACTATAGGGAGCTAACAGTTCTGACCCTGAAACGTCACACCCTTCTATCTCTTACTGGAGTTTCATCCCCCCATAACGGTTGGAAACAGTATTCTACGCGCAAAAATGCCAACCAGAGAGGGGCTGCGTGACGTCAGATTATCTCTTCCCCCTAGCCAGTTGTTAGCTCCTTATAGCGCTAATGTACTTTCTTTCGTAATTATTTCACGTTACGAGCTCCAAGTGGTAGTGGATCTTGTCTAAATCAGTTTCTACACATGCTTGTGTTTGGTTAACCGTGGACCATTAACAAAAAAAACCAAATACACCCCTACGCTCGCCAAACAGTAGCGCAAGGTAAGTCTAGTTACATGACCACACCTAGCAAAAATGTATACTCCCTAAGTATTGGTTGAAGAAGTTTGCTTTCATCGTTAGTTATATGATATGAAGTAAGCGTTTTCACAAAGACAATAAAGTTAAAGAAATTAGATTGCTGAAATTTCCATGATGAAAGGTAAACCTCATAAGTGACAGGGAGTAGGGAACTTGAGAGGAAGTGTTAAAGTGAATAGGCGCGTTCGTTCGCTTCGTGGCTAAACTCGTCTCGCTCTGGCGCTGACTCGGGGACTCAAGGCGGTGTCCGCGCGCATGCGTCAAATTTAAAAACCGGCTTTGAACTGGAGGGGGAAGGTCGTGTTTGAGTTTCTGCCATGGTTAACCAGGGAGTAAGGAACGTTAGAAGCGTTGTTTTTTAATTGTTCAAGTAACCCTAAGTATTTAACAAGACCCGACATGGTAAATATCGTTTTCAAAAATTTCAAACCATTTCCCAAACCAAAAACAAACCTTGAAATTTATTAAAAGTGAATAGAAGCTAGTGGAAATTCGGTCTTCCACAAGCTAATATCCATCTTTTACAATTTTCTATCTGAGTTTTTGGCTTTGGAAACGCGTGGAAGGATATTCCTTTCATATATTTTTATGCGAATATCTTGAATCATTCCTACAACCGTTACAACAACCATGGATTAAATATACCTTAATTGGGATTTTTGTTAAGCCTCGGTTTCCTCCCAACAGACGTTGACTGCTGATTGTTGGTTGAACAGAGTGAGTGGAGCGGGGCTGCGGCAGTCGAGGGGAGCGGGGCCGCGGCAGTCGAGGGGAGCGGGGCTGCGGCAGTCGAGGGAAGCGGAAGCTGGCGGCCGAGGGAATTTATAAATTCTCTCTGCTGGCGGTAGTAAACGACGTCACTCGCGCCTGCGCGTTAGCTAAAATTGTGAAACGGAGATTCCTCTCTCCCATTTGCCACTGTATGACGGTTTTTTAGCATTAGATCAACACTCCCTCTAACGTTCCTTACTCCCTGTTAGTGAAAAGGTTTGTCGGATTTTTTTTTCTGAGGAATTTTCCGTGAAAACCGGGCTTTAGCGAATTTTGCATTTGAGCGCAAAACGGGAATGATAGATCAGATGAGTTAATAGACTGAATCAGCTGCATGTGAATTAAATTTAATACGCGGGTGATAATAAGGCAACCTTTAGAGTACTTCTACGAAAAATAGTAACATACTCTTCTGTATGGGAAGCTTGAAAAATCCTTTACGAGAATCAATTTTACCAATTCGGGATCAGCAACATAGATCATTGGTACCGTTCCAAAATATGTGCTGCAAAGGAAAACAACTTAGAAAATGGACATAAAATACACGTAATCAATATTATACCCCACTAAGCGGCCATATTTATCATAAAACTCTTGATCGATTTCATGGACTAGCTGAATCATTAATGTTCAATTAATGCGCTGGTAATACGCTATACGAATTATCAGGAATATATATTTTCTTGTACTTGGAATCTCTCTGTATAGTGATAGACCCTATACGAATATCTGATTGAATGTAAGGGGAAGGGTTTAAAAAAACGTTGTTAAACCGTCCACTCCTCCTTCCTGGCGTATCATTGGCTATTCACCCTAGGTTTACTCTTTCACACAGCACAAAGGTAAATTGTTTACATTCGGATTAGGTGCGGTTAGGTCAAGAGCTACGTAAATTTCACTTGGCTTCTAATTTCAAATACATTACGTCAGGGATGACGGTTACTACATCTCTTTCCCTTTAGTTCAAGCAGAAATGCCCGAATAATGGCAAATTAAAGATTCCAAGTAGACGAAATCTATGTATTCCTGGTATTATAATGTATTATAAAATTACGTAAACGAACCTTTCCTTTCAAAATTCCAACGACGTTTCCCAAAATTGGGATTGCAGAATTTGACGGTATAGGTTTTCCAGCCCAATAGTTGTGCCTTTTGAAGTATATCCTAAGAATTGTTTAAATAGAACCGATATACAGTAGATTATATGGGCGATTTGAGTCCAAATTGTTTTATGAAACTTTGCCGTAAGTAACACCCTGAACAAGTTATGATTAAACTGGTTCAGGGATGACAATTCTAATCTTGCTAAGGGGTAACTTAAATCATAACTTGAAAACGGTGGTCCTTAGTGCAAATTTCATAGAACATTTTAAACTCAATATTGCCAAACTTCGGTCCTATTTTCCATTTTAAGACATCCCGTGTTCAACGCATTTTTCGAAATAGTTAAATTTTGGCGGTAAATTGTAACTTTTTTTGGTGGAGAAATGCAATGCATAATATAGCGAAAGTATGTTTTACCAATAAGCTCCAAGAAACGAACAAATAAATGCTAATAATGCTCCGGTAACTTCCAATCCTTCGTAAACGGCCATTTTCGCCAGCATTAGCGTAATATCTGAACCAAATATATTAAAATATTTTTGTCGGTACATACAGGAAACAGCTGAATAGTTGATCAAACCATTGAAACTATGTACTGGTTTGTTTACCGTTAAATGTTTTGTTGACCCCACTATTTGATAAACCATCGCTTGTGGCTTCGTATAATCACTCCATAATATATTCATCACATTTAAAACTTGTGTCAATTGTATTTCCTTATAATCATGGAGTACCGTTAAAGTGCAAAGATTTTGTTACAATTTTATCCACGTTCTGCACCAAGCACCATTTCTTGTATTATTTAACAAGATGGCTCGGCCATATTAACGTTTTGCCTGGGCTAGCTAAATTTATTGTAAGGTGGCCCCGGCCTATATACTTTAAGGTTATTTTTTTTATTTTAAATATCAATTATCCTTCCAATTATGAATAAAAACAATTTAGCTTGATTTGGGTTATAGATTAATGAAACAAGTCATTAACCAACTTCTGTCCTATGAACTGGATCAATTTTGTTGATATTTCTGTTGCAAACCTAATATTTGTGGGATAATAGATGCGTTTGGGTACTAAAATTATTCATTGATTGTATGCTTATAGCAATATGCAACAAGAGCTTAGAATTAGCCCCGAGTCATGTTGTCTTGAAACTTGACACAATAGAAATAAAGTAACTTGCATAAGCCCTACCGAACATCGCTAGACGTGACACGGAAACGGATGGTGGAGATAAAGAACAGAGAAAATTGCACTGGAATAGAAGGCAGGCCCGATAGATGTTACTGCCAAAAGCAACCTCATTCCTTTTTGGTTTATGACGTACTAAGTGCCAATTAATGAGAGAAGCCAAAACTAAAAAAACTTACAAAAATCTCATAATATTTGTGCTAAAAAAGTTAATTTAAAAACAATTTTATATGCATAAAAGCATTTATCTTTTTGGTATAAAACATTTTAGAATTAACAAGATGATCCAAGGGCTGGGCCACAATAGTAGTCACATCGTTACCTACTTAATTATAATATATTTAAAGGGGAAAGAACATTTTTAACAAAATGCAATTCGTATAATTTTTTTAATTTAAAGCGAGAGTAATGTGAAAATCATTTCTTCCCATTTACTTACTATCAGTTTATAAATTTAATCTTAAAAATTTCCTTTACAAATCAATTGTCATATTTTATTGTGGGTGTGCGCGTTTATATGCATAAAGGTGTGAGTTAAAAAAGTGTTTCAATGTGAACATACAAAAAAATGGCCAAGTTTAATTTATATTTGACAGTAAATTTTTGGATATTCAGAAAGGGAAAGCAATAAATTTCTTGCTTGTGCGGTAGTAAATTGCCGTATATTCAAAATTCATCCATATAACTAAAATAGATATTTTTGAGGTACCTTATGGGACCAGATATGAATTTTTGACCAGGGATTAGGTTAGAGGAAATTAGGAAGGAGGTAGAGAAAGGAGAGTCAATAAGAGGAGGGATCACAGGATTTGAGATTGTTTTTTCTTCTTGCCTAAGGTTTCTCAGCCAGCAGCAGCCGCCGATGAGACTGATTAATTGTCGATATGTTGAACTTGATTGCTCGATTAGCAAATTTATGGAGGCAGTCAGTAAAACGATTTTCATCGAGATCTCGTGTCTTCCTGGTCTAGTTATGTGTAATCCTATAATTTTTTTTTCGGTGGATTTTATAAAGCGCGTTTCTATCTCCCTCTTTCTCTCCACCAGAGAGTCAAAAAAATCCCATGGTAAGCCACTAAGACTGGGATTTTCGAAACATGCTATCAGAGAGAATTTATAATAGGGAGTAAATGCTCTTGTTCTTGATTGTATTGAGCTAAATACTATGAAGCTCAAACAAGTACACTACGACGCTAAAACTGGCCAGGTAAATTTCCGGTCACATGACACCCCTTTAATTTTAAAGTTTGCCCTCAATCACTGTTGGTTGTACAATTACCCAATAAGGGTTCGCGATTTCGAGTGCAACTGGCGCCATTTGGAGTTATTTTAAGTGATACGTTTCCCTTTCCCTAAAAAGGTACTGTCCATCTCCTCTAGAGACCCTTCCGCAACATTCTAGAACCACCCTAGAGGGAGGGGCCACAAAATATTATACCGGAAATAGACCTGGCCTGTTCTGTTGATCACGTGATTTTTGAGCTACATAATTTTCCTCAGTTTCTACTCCCTATTATATATTCTCTCTGATGCTATACGAGCTGCACTATTGCACTTTGAACTTACTGTATGACTATAACTATACTATGTCACTTTGTTATAGCCGGTTTTTGGCGGTTTTCGACATATATTGGCTATATTCATAAAATAAGCAACAATTTACATTGTGAAAAGGACTTTATTTATGCACATTTTTTAGCATAACATAGTTTTTAAAGTGATGGTTCGACATGAGGAATATATAAGCTTTCTTGGTGGTAATAATAGAAAAATATTTTCAATCGGTTGGCTAGAATTTTTTGAACTAAGCTCTATGTCGAAGTTAAACGGAAATATAGGTTTTTCCACGAGAGGCGATACGCCCTTTATAACAGCGTATTTCTGAAAACGATGGATCTTATTTCGTGAAAAGTTTCCTTTACAATTTTGAAGACTGGTGACTGGTTGGATAGTGATACCAAAAAAGACCTTGCAAAGGTGAGTCTCTTATTACTTAGCATTTATTAGCATGTTTAATCGAGGGGCCACGGGTGTAAAAGCCGTGTAGAGTATTTTCGGTAGAGAGGGGAGTGAATTGTGTATCCCAACGTTGGGTACAACTTGAGCTTAGCAATAGAGAATACTATTCGACACCGGAAGGTGGAATATCACTAAAGTATGAGATAGAGGGTTATCACGTTGCCATATACATAGTTTTCAGATTAGGATTGATTCCATTTACACCAGGAGGCGAGGCTACTTGGTACTGAAGTTTTGCCACCAAATAGCCTGGCCTCCTGGTGTAAATGGTAACAATCCTCCTAGTCTGAAAATTATGTATATAGGAAAGCAATTAGTCTATTTTTAAATGTGCTAATGGGAATACGCGGTATAAATAAATCCCCAACCAATCTGTTATAAGTGTATAGGGATTCTTAGGATTATTAGCCTGTTGGAATAATATATTTTTTGAGGGCGCATAAATTAAATTCCTATAGCTTTAATACACACTAGTCTGTTTTGAAGCCGTTTCCGCGAGAATATCGTCGCCAGATGTCTCTATGACCGTATAGCGCGCGATTTTTCAAACGCATCAAAATGATTCAAAAGAGTCTGAAACAAGAAATTTGAAATAATATCGCGAGAGTGATTGTGTTATACTTTATTATGGAATGTATAAATGGAATTTTTGTTGATTACAATTTTAATTTTTTTGCGTCAATTTTACCCACAGAGTTATCCATACTCCGTTTATTGCTCTGGGGTGTTATCCATTTATTTCAAGTTTAAATCTCTTAGCTCAACTAGAGCGACTGAAATGATTTCCAAGGCAATCGGTTCTATTTTCACAAACTAAATAAGATTTTACATAATTTGAACAAAAGTTAATATTAAATTTTTCTAATTTTTTTCATTTAAATTCTAGTTTTTTTACCACCGTTTGTGATGGATCTGGAAGATTATTCCAGTGTTCTGTTTGCCCATTTTTTACCCAACAAAAATCTCTTTATGATAAACATATGTTAGGTAAACATAGAAATCAAATTGATTGTAAATATCATTGCACAAGTTGCAAGGCCACCTTCAAGAATTCTAGTTCATTAAGAAGCCATAAACGAAGGAAGAACCATAATGACCGAGAAGAAAATTTTGAAGATAACACTATGGTGGAAAATAGTTTCCCAGATTTAGAAGATAATAGTGACACTGAGATAGGGCCTCAAAGCAAACTTTTATAGAAGCAGCCATAAGGACATCATATCTTTAAGGGCCCAAGCGCATCTATTAGCAAAAACATCTAGTTCTGCTAGATGTGACGTAGATTTTGTATAGGGGCTCCTTCCGAATTTTTCGTGAAATTCGCGGGAGCGAAAAATAATTTTCAAAATCAGCCACGACCGATATCCTAAGCCGGTCGTGGTCTAGACGCGAGCTCTGAGATAACGCTCCCAAGCGGTTGGGAATGAAACTAAAACAGGCGGGTAGGCGAGAGAGGAAGGACTGAGGGGAAAAAATAAGCAAGAGAATTTTCAGAACCCCCAGCTCTCTCAGACGCAAGAGGTAAATTCGCGCTTAGTAAAAATCACGAAGAGCTGTCGTGAGAAATCTTTGAAGGAGGGAAAAATGTTCAATGCCGGGTTACTCTGCAGCGAATGCGCTCGGCCTCTGTTTAGGCTATACAATTACTATACCACTTGAGATGAGACGGATGGCTGACCAAATCGGACATGCATACATTTCAACCGTAACATAGAATCTTGGGCCCTTAGAGAGATGATGTCCTTATGAAGCAGCCGATATACTAAAGTTGAAGGAAAGCTTCAAATTAAGTGATATTCAGATATCTTCGGTGCTTGAAGCCACTAAGGCCCTTCAGGACTATTATAAAGAGGTTGATAAAGAACATATACCCTTCCAATATCTTGAGACCACAAACAAGCACAAAGAGTTCAAATTCAAAATCAACAGTTTTTCGCAAAGATGTCTTAGGAATTATGTTCCATTCGATAAAGCATTGGAAGCTCTTCTTACAATGCCAGAAACAGGGAAGTATTTATGTAAGCCATTTATGGGTGCGAGACATGTTGATGAATATTTAATGGCAGATGTATGGGATGGAGCACATTTTAAGGACTTAAAATCAGTTGCCCATCGTTATCTTTTATTTTCTTTGTATACTGATGATTTAGAAATAGCTAATCCTATTGGATCTCATGCTAAAAAACATAAGGTTACAATACTGTACTGGCAACTTCTTAATATTCCCCCGAGTTTCGGTCAAAGCTAACCAATATTGATTTATTAGCTGTAGCTAAACAAAAATATGTTAAGGAATTTGGGTTAGAGAAACTTATAAATAATTTTAAAGAGAGTTTAAAACAGTTAGAAAATGGGAAAGTGTTTTATGTTAATGGTGAAAATAGAATGTTCAAGGGCAAACTTGCGTACGCAACGGGTGATACCCTCGCAGATCAAAAACTTGGGGGCTTTAAAGAAGGTGTAGGGGGGCATTTAGATTTTGTAGAACATGCGAGATAACCAAACCAGATATAGCGAAGTCATTCCTCCACTGTGATTTTCAAGAAAGAGACGAATTAGAACACAAAGGTAGGTGCCGCTCCTTAAAAAACTGTTCAAAGCAAGCAAAACGTTATTGGTCGAAGCAATATGGTGTCAATAAAGAAAGCCCATTGTATGGAATTCCTGGATTTTTAGTTACAAAACAATTACTTCATGATCCTATGCACGTGCTTTTAGAAGGGGTTGTTAAATACGAAATCAGGCTTATGTTAAAAGAATTTATGTATCAGAAAAAACACTTTGATCTTGAAGAATTAAACTACAAAATTCAGGGCTTCGCTTATGGGAAGGACGAGATTTCCGTTAAGCCGTCGATAATTGAAAAGGGTCATTTAGAGAAAGAGCTCAAAAAACGGCATCAGCCATGAAAACTCTGTTGTTCAACATGCCATTATACATCGGTGGTAAAATTCCTGAAAGTGACTAACATTGGAAATTTTTACCTCTCCGAGTGACGATGACGTCACGGAGAGGTATTGCACTGGATGTGTCTGTGTATGTGTGTGTCTATGTGTCTGTGTGTGTGTCTGTCACACCCCACGTGACCGCGTTCGCAGTTTGCGTATCGGAGAAAACGTGTTCCCAATTTCCGGACAGCATTGACAGTTCACGGAAATTTGGAAAATTGTGTTTGTCTCCGCTGGCTATTCTACTTGAAATCCCACTGTTTCCCACACCACGAGTTTTAGTTTTCGTCCACTCCACATGGACACTAGTCTGTACTTGCTGGCTTCCAAGCACCACCACCATCTTCTGTTCTTTGTCCATTCCACATGGACGCCAGTCAGTACATTCTGGCTTCTTTTCCTTCGTCATCGTTTGGTTTCAAGATATACGCGGCGATCGGCTAGGGTTACGAGAAACGTCTAGCCTCCCAATGGCAGGGCTTCCACCACCGGTTCACGCGAATGCGTTTTTACCTCTCCGAGTGACGTATGCCACGGAGAGGTATTACACTGGACGTGTGGGTGTGTGTGTCTGTGTGTCTGTCTCTCACACCCCACGTGACCGCGTTCGCAGTTTGCGTATCGGAGCAAACGTGTTCCCAATTTCCGGACTGCATTGGCAGTTCACGGAAATTTGGAAAATTGCGTTTGTCTCCGCTGGCTATTCTACTTGAGTTCCCACACCACGAGTTTTAGTTTTCGTCCACTCCACATGGACACTAGTCTGTACTTGCTGGCTTCCAAGCAACACCATTTTCTGTTCTTTGTCCATTCCACATGGACGCCAGTCAGTACATTCTGGCTTCTTTTCCTTCGTCATCGTTTGGTTTCAAGATATACGCGGCGATCGGCTAGGGTTACGAGAAACGTCTAGCCTCCCAATGGCAGGGCTTCCACCACCGGTTCACGCGAATGCGTTTTTATCTATTATTATAATGGAAACGAATCGTATATATACCCCAAAATTTGAAGAAAGCGGGCAAGAAGGGTACCCTTCACTTTAAACGTCAATATTAGCAAAGTTTCGAAAGATAATAGGAACAACTTTATTTTAAACGATTTAACTATTTTTAAAGTTATTTACTGGCGATTAAAATAATAAATATCATTTATATTTAATTAATTATTTAAGATAAACTTATTTCTATGTAATGACACAAGTTAGAGTTTATATAGAACGAGTAATGAAGATTGCATCCGAATCGAAACACTACACGCATATCAAAGTTAATATAAAGCGAGTAGGATGATAAGATCTCTTACAAAACGATAACATTTCCTTTTTGCAGAATATTAAATGGAAATATTTTAAATATTTTTCGGCATTACGATTCTTTAAGTAGTTGTGTAGCTATAAAGCTCTGTTTCATCTTAATATTCCAAGAACATCTTTTGATATTAACATTTCAAATTTGGTGTTTTCTTTTTAATTCAGCTTTACTACTTGTATATATATAGTGTAAACGCATTTTTTATAATATGGATGTTGCTTCTTCATCTATCCACAAGTGTTGAAACGATTGGGTCTGTGAAATAAGATACCCTAGATATAAACTAGAAATCACCTTGGTTAGCCTCCTCTTAAAGTAGGTGTTAACGGTTCAGGATGAGCCGAAAGTTAAATACACCCTTCAGTGATACATTTTAGGTCCTCATTAGAATTATTGAGGATACAAAGGAAATTGTTAAACGCTTAAGCCTTTGCTAAAGACCTTGGCAATATTTCGCCAATTTGAACTATGTATTTCCGGTTTTTCTCATTGGCTGGTGGACCTGTGTTTAGGAAGTAAATTCGTCTCGGCTCGGAGAGGTTTATTTTGGTTTCCCAACTTTTACCTCTCCGAGTGACGTATGTCACGGAGAGGTATTACACTGGACGTGTGGGTGTGTGTGTCTGTGTGTCTGTCTGTCACACCCCACGTGACCGCGTTCGCAGTTTGCGTATCGGAGCAAACGTGTTCCCAATTTCCGGACTGCATTGACAGTTCACGAAAATTTGGAAAATTGCGTTTGTCTCCGCTGGCTATTCTACTTGAGTTCCCACACCACGAGTTTTAGTTTTCGTCCACTCCACATGGACACTAGTCTGTACTTGCTGGCTTCCACGCACCACCACCATCTTCTGTTCTTTGTCCATTCTACATGGACGCCAGTCAGTACATTCTGGCTTCTTTTCCTTCGTCATCGTTTGATTTCAAGATATACGCGGCGATCGGCTAGGGTTACGAGAAACGTCTAGCCTCCCAATGGCAGGGCTTCCACCATCGGTTCACGCGAATGCGTTTTTATCGTTCGGTTTTTTAGATATACGCGGCGATCGGCTAGGGTTACGAGAAACGTCTAGCCTCCCAATGGCAGGGCTTCCACCACCGGTTCACGCGAATGCGTTTTTATCTATTATTATAATGGAAACGAATCGTATATATACCCCAAAATTTGAAGAAAGCGGGCAAGAAGGGTACCCTTCACTTCAAACGTCAATATTAGCAAAGTTTCGAAAGATAATAGGAACAACTTTATTTTAAACGATTTAACTATTTTTAAAGTTATTTACTGGCGATTAAAATAATAAATATCATTTATATTTTAATTAATTATTTAAGATAAACTAATTTCTATGTAATGACACAAGTTAGAGTTTATATAGAACGAGTAATGAAGATTGCATCCGAATCGAAACACTACACGCATATCAAAGTTAATATAAAGCGAGTAGGATGATAAGATCTCTTACAAAACGATAACATTTCCTTTTTGCAGAATATTAAATGGAAATATTTTAAATATTTTTCGGCATAACGATTCTTTAAGTAGTTGTGTAGCTATAAAGCTCTGTTTCATCTTAATATTCCAAGAACATCTTTCGATATTAACATTTCAAATTTGGTGTTTACTTTTTAATTCAGCTTTACTACTTGTATATATATAGTGTAAACGCATTTTCATATACATTAGATAATATCATAGATAATAAACACAAGGATCGGAAGGTATGCCTTTCGTAGTGTATCTCTCTTTGCCGCGCTTGTGCGGGGGGCCGCACGCCAAACTTCTGCAGTTGACTTCCGCTTCTGCGCAGACGAGGTCTGCTGCCTGCTCGTTTTTCGCGCCGCCCGTGTCACGTGTGGCTCTAAATATAAACCGAGGCTTAGAAAGTTTGAATCATATTTGAATTTTTAGAAGATAATTTATTAGGGAAAAAGTCCGAGATAATCTTAGATAACGCTGTAACGGTTTTGATATAATTAACGATTAATTAATAAATATCTGTAAAATTTATCAGTGTATCAAAGCAATATAAAACTAATGGCATGTTTTATATTGTTTAATTTCAATAATTATTGAAAACTGAAGTTTAAACAAAGCTGGCCTTAGGGGGATATATCCTTCTTTTGTTTTTAGTAACTTACTAATAGTAAGTAGCCACGAAAACATGTTTAGCTTTCCTTATCATATTAGTTCAGAAAAGCTTATTATTATCATTGTAGGCAATGGTTTATGCACCCAAGAGGTGTGTTTATGGATGTTGCGCATCGAGACAAAATGCAAGAACTAAAACTGTACCTGGAGCTCCAGGAATATTCTTTGTTAAATTTCCTTCACCAACAACTGAAAGTGAAAAGTGCTCACGTTGGGTGGAAGCTTGTGGCCGGATGGATTTCACTGAAAGTGATGTAAGACGTTCCACGTACATTTGCTCGAGACATTTTGAAGGCTTTTCAGGACCAACACCACTGAATCCTGATCCGATTGTAAACACATCACCGCTTAATGTACATGCACATTCCTTTTTAGACAAACCTTTAAAAGCGACTCGTTCTCATTTAAAAAATAATTGGCGTTTTCAGACTCCACCCAATTTCTATTCTGTTGAGGGTGCATCTATATTGAAAACTCCGAAGCGAAATTTAGAACCTGATGATAAATGTGTCAGTGTAATTGGTCTATCACTAACCGAAATATCTTGTACAATTCCATAATGGCAATTCAATTTATTTTTATCTTATTACTATTCATTTAGGTAAAAACCCGAAGATTAAATCCAAAGAAGATTATTAAACAAACAGAACTATCATTTATTGAGTCTCGTCAGAATAATACTGAAATTATATCTGTTGAAACCCCATCGAGGATTGAACTGGAAAATAAAGTTACCGAACGTATTATTTTGAAAACCCTAAGTCCACCGCCTGGCTGGTATTTGGAAATAATGGAAAGTAGCACAGTATTTTCTAAGTTTAAAAATGATCACAAATTTATGGAATGCGTCTTTGAAGAAAGTGAAAGCAAAGAAATTAGTGCAACTCTCAATATTATGGGAAAGCCTGTAAAATTTGACCTTGATTTAGGGGAATCTTCAACACTGAAGAATACGAATGATATTTATGGACTGTTGGAAAAGGTGAACCAATACACCTGTTGCCTAGGAAATCAAGACACTGACCTGGTAAACATGTACAAAAGCCAATCAGAAAACAGCCAAAGAGAAAGAAGAAAAAGTTACTATTGCAGTAAACTAAAAGGAATATTTAGCACTAACTGTGAAGGCTTCATAAAAATTACCCAGAAAAGGTGTCACCATTGCACCAAGTATCGCTCTAGTTTAAGAAAACTTAGGCACAGGAACTATTTGAAAAATAAAGCTAAATCGAAGATATACACGAAGACGATTAAGAAAAACAAGAAATGCATTCTTCAAACGGAAAGGGATAAGAAAGAAATAAGCAGCTTGGTATTATTATTAAAGACGAGACTTAAAAAAGAACCAACAGGCTCACTTATGGCTGTATTTTTACGGCAACAGCTGCGAGCCATGCAAAAGTCAAAATATGGCATGCGGTGGGATCCCCAGTTTATCAAGTGGTGCATTTACATGAAAAATAAGTCCAAATCGTCCTATGAAGCCCTTAGAAAATCGAAATTCATTGCAGTTCCAAGCACGAGAACTTTATATCAACATAACCATTCCATAATCAGTCAATCAGGTTTTACGACAGAAATGTTTGAAGAAATGGCTAAAGAATGTGAACTTGAAAAGCTTCCAAATCATCAAAAGTATTTTGTGCTTTCGCTGGATGAAGTCAGTATAAAGGAGGATCTACTATTAAACAGTAGTACTGGTACCGTAACAGGATTAATTGATACTAATGAAAACCACAATCATCTTGATGACTTAGAACGGCATGTTACCAACTCAGAGAAACCACCTCTGGCCTCGCATATTTTGCAATTAATGATCCGGGGAGTAACAAGCAAAATTAAAATCCCATTTGCACATTTCCCAACTAAAGGAGCTTCTTCGGGAGAACTAAATAGCATTGTTTGGGAAGCAATCAGAAGACTGGAAACTAGTGGCTTTCGCATCTTAGCTGTTGTAGGCGATGGTGCTGCGACTAACCGAAAATTTTTTCGCATATCACAAACTTATGAAGCTACTGAAGCCAAAGAACTTCCATACAAAACACAAAATCTGTTCACTATGGATTAAGAAAGACCGCTTTACTTCATATCAGATGCTCCTCATTTAATTAAAACAGTTCGAAATGGATTTGCAGACAGCGGAACTAATTCTAAAGCTCGTTGTATGTGGAAAAATGGGGAAAAAATAACTTGGAAAGTTATAATACAGTTATATTACCTGCAACTCAGAGCACAAGGACAATTCAAACATCTCAATAAATTGACTTATTCACATGTATTCTTGCACAGTTATTCGAAAATGAAAGTGAACCTTGCAGCCCAAGTGATGAGCGAAACTGTGGCAAGCGCAATTGAGCATCTTTTAGCAACAAAGAAAAATACGTACAAGGAAACAATTGAATTCATTAGAGTATTCAATAAGTTTTTCGACCTATGTAACGTGAATAACAGAGTGGATGGCGTACATCGTCGTCCCTATACTAATTTAGCTGATGAACGATTGAAAGTAAAACCAAGCACCAAATTTTCTTACGTGCCTACGATTGATCTTGTTTTATGGTTTTATTGCAGTGGTTGCAGTGTGATTTTATAAACTACCTTGACAATTGGGAAAGTCAAGTTTACAATAGGCCTGGTAAATTCACTAAAACCGAAAGAGATTCCATGCTTCTTAGCAGGCAAACTATTGAAGGGCTCAAAATAACTGGTAAATTTAATTAATGACTATCAGAAATGGATAAGTAAAAGTTTTTTTGGTTGTTTGTTTTTAGCCTTATCAACGGTGGAAGTTGTCAAATTTATGCTAAATAAAGGGTCAAAGTTTGTACTTACGCAACACCTCAACCAAGACGCTTTGGAACAATACTTTGGAAGGCAACGGGCAGCTGGAGGCAGAAATAGCAACCCTACAGCTTGGCACTATGGAGCTAACAAGGATACTTTTAAAACTTTAAAAGGTCTAGTTTTGGACGCAGTTGGTGGTAATACTCTAGATCCATTGAAGGGAAAAGATATTAGTGGGTTGGACATTGATGAACTGACAGATGGAGCAGATGAATCTACTTTTTTACTGGAATTTTGAAACTGAATTGTTTAAATCATATAAACCATTATAATAAAAAAATTCATTTATTTTGTCAGTATGAAACTTTTAATATCAGGTACATTAATTTTGACTACGCAGTATCACAACTTAAAATATCACAATTTAAAATATCACTTAAAGATAATTCAAAAAAATATCGGCATCAGGATCACCCTCCAAGAAACTCAAATCAACATCTTCATGCATTTTGGGGGTTGCAATTTTTCCGTTATCAGGATTTTTCTCTTTTAGATAGGATACATTAGTAACATTTTTCAAATTGCTACATATTTTCCTAGATTGTGAAGGTCTGGATAGTGGCGTAGGAACAAAAATGGGGATGGATCCTCCTTGAAAACTTTTTGTCATTTTTTTAGACTTTAAATCGGATTGCAAAAACTTATCCCAGTTTCCTGCATCATGACTGAACAAACTTTTATCTAGACTAGAATTGCTTTTATTATTATTAACCCTTCTGACTTTTCTAGGTGGTGATTGAGTTGGGGGGTTAGGGTTTTCGTTCTCTTTTTGTTTTGATTCACTTTTGTTTTTTGACTTTTTGGCACTTGTGGGTTTTGGTTCTAGTTTTTCATGTTCCGTCATTTCTTTAAGTTTTTTCCTTAGTGCTTTTTTGGCCCTGATGCTTGAGTTCGTAATATGTTGGAACGATTCTTTAATATCCTTTGTTAGGCACTTCCCTCTGGTGTTTAGAAAAGTATCAAGGATTTGCTTCAGCCATTTGCCAGAATCCTCTCCCGTGCAGATATTTGCCCATTCAATGGAAATCTGGACGTCTTCTAATACTTCTTTGGTAGTATTTAATTTTAAAGGTTGATTTCTAATCAATTTGTAGTCGATGCAGTAATGCTTGTCAGAAATATCTTTGATTTTGAGTAGTAGGCGAAAAAAATCATCCGAGATATTTATTAAGCCCCCACGAGATAGCTTTGTTATCCACGATTCCGTCTCATCCCTTTCATTACCTTCTTTGATTAGCTTCTCTATTGTTGCTTGGGGGCATTTTTTCGCAATTAAACGTCTTACAACAAAACCTCCAACATACCGCAAAACATCATCATTGGTCCTTTGACGCACAGGAAAAACAGGAACATTTTCATCATTGTCTAGTATTTGAGCCTCCTTTTTCCTTAACTCCTCTATTTTCTCCAAAGATCTCTTAATCCCAATTTCGAAAGAAGCCATAAGACGGCCAAAAAACATTTGCAAAATGGTTTGAACAACAGTTTTTCGGACTGGGATTGGCAGTACCAAGAATGTCGCACAAGTTTCGAATTGTCTAGCTAATTTATCATTTTTTCTTTCTGCCAACATCAGTTTGTTCACTGCATCCCAGTAGTCTACTTGAGTTTGATATTTATGTAGATTTGAAAAGCTTACTAAGTTTAATAGTTGTTCAGTAAAGTTATTTCTTAACTCTTCGTTGTTCAATGAATTTGTATCTCTTACAAAGTTCGTCACCACTTCCCGATGAATAATGAAATCATTACTAACATCTCCCATTTTTAACAACGTCATTACTGATGCTTCTTCTACGAGTTCTACGAAAAATTGAAATTTATTTCATTAAAGTTAAAACACCTAGCATTATGTGCGAAACAGTCCGAAACTGTGAGCTAAAGTTTAGCCACAAAGGCTTAGTAGTAATATATCATTTATTTACCTTTAATTTCTGTTTCTTTAAAAGACACGAGATCATTTTGTTTAATTGAAAATAAACGGACCAAGCCAAATTTATCAGTATTTTGGGACGTTAAAGCCATAGTCACAGTGAAACCATAGATAATAATATTGATAACTGATGTTTATTTAAAAAAACTACGCCAGTTCACATTTTCACAAGCATGACTCGCGGGGGCCCGACTCGCGTCGCCGTACGCATGCGCTGGTTTCCGGAAGTAGAACCTACCCAGTTTTTACAAAGCGCGGCAAGCTCTCCCCCGACCTTCTGATCCTGGTGTTTATTATCTATGATAATATGGATGTTGCTTCTTCATCTATCCACAAGTGTTGAAACGATTGGGTCTGTGAAATAAGATACCCTAGATATAAACTAGAAATCACCTTGTTTCGCCTCCTCTTAAAGTGGCTCTGCCCCATTGGACCGAATCGCATTCGGCCGAAACCAGTCCCAATCAACCGAAAAACCCGCACTTTTGGCGGATTCGATCCAATGGGACAGTCCCATTGGAGCGAAAACCCGCACTTCTCCGGGTTTCGGATTCGGTCCATTGGGACAAGAATGCATGCGCATATACACCCGATGGAACTAAAATGAATTTAATTCCCGGGAGCGCAAAGATTGCATCTTTGCAAGCAAACAATTTCTTTGACTTATAATAAAATAATGGTCAAAGAAATTGAGCAATAATACACAGCTAACAATAAACCTAACCTAACATAACCTAACATAACAGTATTGTTTTGGAAAAGCCATATTATTTGAGAAGTCAATGAAGCTAAATATAAATATTTTGGAAAAGGCGTAGCATAGTTAAATGATTTATAAAATATTATTAACCTAACTTAACCAAACTAAACCTAACCTAACATAACATAACAGATTAACAGTAATGTTTTGGAAAAGGCATATTATTTGAGAAGTCAATGAAGCTAAACATAAATATTTTGGAAAAGGCGTAGCATAGTTAAATGATTTATAAAATATTATTAACCTAACTTAACCAACCCAAACCTAACCTAACATAACAGTAATGTTTTGGAAAAGGCATATTATTTGAGAAGTCAGTGAAGCTAAACATGAATTTTTTGGAAAAGGCGTACCAATGATTTATAAAATATTACTAACCTAACCTAACCAAACCTTTAACATATCACTATAAAAATGTTATAAAATATTCCACCTCAATTGAAACCCGCCGTTTGGCTAAATTTTGAAATTCTAGCCAAACATTTTCTGTCGAATGCGATTCGGTCCAATGAGATTCGGTTGAATGGGAACCCCCCCTTAAAGTAGGTGTTAACGGTTCAGGATGAGCCGAAAGTTAAATACACCCTTCAGTGATACATTTTAGGTCCTCATTAGAATTATTGAGGATACAAAGGAAATTGTTAAACGCTTAAGCCTTTGCTAAAGACCTTGGCAATATTTCGCCAATTTGAACTATGTATTTCCGGTTTTTCTCATTGGCTGGTGGACCTGTATTTAGGAAGTAAATTCGTCTCGGCTCGGAGAGGTTTATTTTGGTTTCCCAACTTGTTACCTCTCCGAGTGACGTATGTCGCGGAGAGGTTCTAATTTCAACGTATCTGTGTGTCTGTCTGTCCGTTGTTACACCCACGTGACCGCTTTCGCAGTTTGCAAATCGGAGCAAACGTGTATTCAATTTCCAGACCGCATTTACAGTCCCGGAAATTGTATTCGACTTGCAGGCTATTACTCCATTGCCTGTCTAACAACTCATTTGTCCACCCCACATGGACACCAGTCTGAACTTACAGGCTTCTGAACACCACCATCTTCTAGTCTTTCGCCCATTCCACATGGACACCAGTCTGTACTTACTGGCTTCTAAACACCACCATCTTCTGGTCTTTGTATTTGTCCATCCCAAATGGACACCAGTCTGTACACCTGGCTTCTACTCCATCATCATCCTTAAGGTTAAGACAAACGCGGCGATCGGCTAGGGTTACGAGAAACGTCTAGCCTTACATTGACGGGGTCTTCCGCCAAGCTTCACGCAATTGCGATGTTCTTTTCAACAGCTGCGATTCGAATCTTTTATATACTACCTATTTGAGTAAGGTGAAGCAACAGGAGGATGCTTCATTTCAAACGTCAATAATAGTCAAGTCTCTCAAGGTAGTTTAATTATTCTTTTTTAAAACGATGTAACGCTCAATAAGGCAAACAACTAACGAAAAAAATATTAAATATTAATTATATTTATTTTAAGATTTAAGATAATCTTGTTTCTCAATTTAAAATTAATACGGAAAGAGTTAAAAAGCAGTCTATTTTTTGTCTGTGTGTGTGTCTGTCCGTTGTCACACTAGTGCGCCGCGTTAGCAGTTCGCTTTGTTTTGATGTGTTAAGAAATCCTACAGAACCTTAATATTTACTTTGTCCATAATATGAAGTGAATATGTGGAAATCTTTTTCGTAGTTACGATGCATTAAGTACTTTTGTAGCTTTAAAGCTCTGTTTCATTTTGATATTCCAAGGATGTTTTTTAATATTATTATTTGAAATGGCTGTTTATATATTACTTAAGCTATACTACATCTGTATATAGAATAATCCTTGGTTTAGTTATTTCATGAAGAAAGCTATGGCATGGATTATGTCGGTTAAATCAAGTTTGATTCGCAATAGGCTTAGTGAACCAAAGAGTAAATAATTGAGACCTGAGGTGGAGTAAACTTTGGGTTTTGATTATCGTGTCTGTAATGAAGGGACATTAACGGTTCATAGTGAGCCGAAAGTTAAATTCTTTTCCTGCTCTTTCCCATTTACTGATTTCCATGTGTCCAAGACATATCTTTATTGTCGTCTGCTTTACTGTATATTCGCTATTCTTGGAATACTGCTTTAATAATTCGTAAATCTTTACTTCAAAAAAGAGAAATAATTCTATATCTAGGTTTATAAGTTTGTAAAAGTAGTCCTCCTCTTGACTCGGAGAGGTAATATTTTGGTTTTCCCAACTTGTTATCTATTATTATAATGGAAACAAATCGTATATATACCCCAAAATTTGAAGAAAGCGGGCAAGAGGGGTACCCTTCACAAACGTCAATATTAGCAAAGTTTCGAAAGATAATAGGAACAACTTTATTTTAAACGATTTAACTATTTTTTAAAGTTATTTACTGGCGATTAAAATAATAAATATCATTTATATTTAATTAATTATTTAAGATAAACTTATTTCTATGTAATGACACAAGTGAGAGTTTATATAGAACGAGTAATGAAGATTGCATCCGAATCGAAACACTACACGCATATCAAAGTTAATATAAAGCGAGTAGGATGATAAGATCTCTTACAAAACGATAACATTTCCTTTTTGCAGAATATTAGATGGAAATATTTTAAATATTTTTCGGCATTACGATTCTTTAAGTAGTTGTGTAGCTATAAAGCTCTGTTTCATCTTAATATTCCAAGAACATCTTTTGATATTAACATTTCAAATTTGGTGTTTACTTTTTAATTCAGCTTTACTACATTTATATAAAGTGTAAACGCAATTTTTATTTATATGCATTAGGTAATATGGATGTTAATTCTTCATCTATCATAAGTGTTGAAACGATTGACCTTGTTTCGCCTCCTCTTATAGGAGGTGTTAACGGTTCAGAGTGAACCGAAAGTTAAATACAGCCTTCAGTGATACATTTTAGGTCCTCATTAGAATTATTGAGGATAAAAAGGAAATTGTTAAACGCTTAAGCCTTTGCTAAAGACCTTGGCAATATTTCGCCAATTTGAACTATGTATTTCCGGTTTTTCTCATTGGCTGGTGGACCTGTGTTTAGGAAGTAAATTCGTCTCGGCTCGGAGAGGTTTATTTTGGTTTCCCAACTTGTTTATTTTACTGCTAAAATTAACATTACTGTCGTTGTCATCAGTCGTGAATCGCGATACTATATTCAATTTAAAGTTCTTAGTAGCAGCGCATGGAGAAAATTTCAAATTTTTGTACCCTGACAACACGATAACACCAAAAATACATTACTTGAATCATTTTCCAAAACAAATGGAAATATTTGGACCACTTAGGCATCATTGGTGTATGAGGTCCGAGGCAAAACATTCACAGTTTAAAAATAGAAATTGGCGATGTTTCAAGTCTGTGCCAAAAACTATGGCACTGCGGCATCAAAGATGGTTGTGTCTACAACAGAACGATGGTGCTGGTGGCAAAGCCCAAAATTTCATATATGAAGGTGATTCGATCAAAGAAGGTTACGAAGAATTTATGGAGGAAGAATTAAGAGGACAGCTTTTGGAACTAGAAATTCTGGTTTTGCCTGAAATGAAAGTTCTTGTAAGCCCGGAAGTCAGAGTGCTAGGGCAAAAATACATGAAAAACACAATACTGCTTAAAAGTGTTTCTCAAGAGGATGGTCCCATATTCCTGATAATCGATAAAATTCTGTGCATACATGGAAAGACCTACACGGTTTGCATCTACCCAGACATTACGTTCTACGATGACCACGATATGTACTAGAAAAACCAAAAATTTGCAAACCAATTATAATTTTAGTGAGTGATATAAAATATAAATGGCCACAACCAACATACTGTCGCGGATCTTACACCTAAGCCCTCCAAAAGCACCCCACCGTCCACCGACCGCTGGGTTTTCACCAACTGATAACACCTCAATAATAGACATCGCAGCGAACGGCCCTATCTCTACTCCTCCCTCCACGAACCCTATAAAACGGAGCGACCGTCAGAGATTTGAGACACAGTCTCGAGTGGCAGCGATAGAGGGTCCAGCCACCAGCCATTACGTCGAAGCTCTAGCCGCCAGCCGATATCTGGTCGGACCGCTTGCCCCAGTTGCCCAATCACCCGCTCTAGCCGACAACCGTAAAGCCGTTTCCGCCAACAGCCGCCTAGCCTATTCCGCCGATAACCATCAAGTCGATTTCGCCAACGACCGTCCAGCTGACCTCGTCGACGACCATCCCGCTGACCCCGCCGAAGAACAACCTATCGCGGCCACCCACCCGCGCTACTCATTACGACCGCGGATCGCGAGAAACTATAAGTGCTAAGCGGGAGTAACTATATCTTATACAATAAGGACATTTTATACAATAAAGACATTTTATACAAACAACACGTTTCACTGGTGGAGGCGCCGGGCAACACAGATACCCATTCGCCGTCGCACGAGTTAACTACTATCATGGCCGCCCCTTCGATGATACCGACTTTTAAAGGACTCCCATCCGAAGACATCAAGAACTTTCTTCGCCGTTTCGAACGCGTGGCTACCCTAAGCAACTGGGCCGCCGCAAGCTGGGCCAACTATGCCGCAATTTACCTCGAAGGAACCGCTGCAGAATTTTGGGACGATGTTCTAGAAGCTCAGCCTCCCGCCACTTGGGCCGCCGCTAAACGTATTCTATGTGAAGCTTTCGAAAAACCCGTTGACTTCGCCGATGTTGAACATACGCTTTTCCATCGCCGGCAGGGCGTTGATGAATCATACCCAGTGTACAGCACGGCAATCCAGAAACTTTGCTACCTACTTGGCCGAGAAGTAGCCGAAGACGAAAAAATTCGTCACATAACCCGGGGACTGCATGCGGACTTTGTCGAAGGTGTATATCGCACAGAGCCAACAAGTCTCGACGAGCTTTCAACTGCCGTAAATTTGATCACCGAGGCTCGACGTATAGCTTCCCGGAACCGGGCCGCTGCCGGACATTCCGGCACGCCAACCCATCGACCCGATGCCAGCCGAATGCTAAGCTACCAGACCCGACTACCAGTCACAGTACCCACAAACACGAATACTGCTTTGAATCGGTCTAGGATTCCTGAATCTCTGTACGTCTCACAGCCGATAATAGAAGAAGCTGGGTACCATCGCGCCAATCGTTGCCTACGGAATAAGAATTAAGGCCAGTTCAAGCTTGGCTGAAGGTGGGGGACTTTAACCTATCGGGAAGAATCGTTCTTTGATATATTTCCTCGCGTGCTGGCGCTCTTTGCT
This sequence comes from Phalangium opilio, assembly GCA_019434445.1. Classification (NCBI taxonomy): domain Eukaryota; kingdom Metazoa; phylum Arthropoda; class Arachnida; order Opiliones; family Phalangiidae; genus Phalangium; species Phalangium opilio. The sequence goes on from JAEQBA010003339.1 coordinate 1,672,358, forward strand.
ATCCTTCTTTAAAGGGGTCATTCAAAAAATTAAATTTGCTTTGGTTCATTGAGGTTTTAAGAATTTTATTATTGTTCTTACATTTTATCTTGCAGAACTATATTGCAGACATGTAGATGCATTCTGATTTAAATAACACGAAATTTAAATATAAAAATTTTACTAGTGAAAACTGAATCGACAATCGTACACATCGCGAGAACAAAAGCCGTATAGCCTTCTAGGAAACGAACGCCAACCGAAACTTCTTTTTGAAAGACCCCCAAACACCACCCTCTACTTTTTTTAAAACGGTTTTACATTCTATTCGTCTCTTCATAGTTAACACAGATATGTTGGGGAAAGCAGTCAAAACGGGTAAGAAGAGGATGGATAGGACAGTAATCCACCCCTTTAACTTCGGGCGTGTTGCCTCAAGTCAGTCTCCCTATAACGCATCGGCTCGGCGGGAAAAAAATTCAAATCGTAGCGTCGCGTCACCGAAGGATAGCAAAGAGCGCAGCTAGCGGATATTAAAACGACAAGAAATTCCCTGCACTCAAGTGTCCCGCTTAGGCGCCAACTCCACCACCTTCTTGATCAACTTTGGTCCAGCACCGGTTCCTTCCGAAATCCGACTGTTCTACCGCAACTACAAAGTCTCACCGTATGAACGCCAACCGCTCCAATGCAAAAACTGCCGCCGATTTGGACATCCTCTCAAGTACTGCAAAAACCCATTCCGCTGTGTCACGTGTGGTGCCAACCATGCGGATGCTAAGGATTGTCAGGGTCCATCGCAATCTAACTGCGGCGCTCTTGACCACATCGCCACAGCCGCCAAGTGCCCTCACCGCCAGACCGAAATCCGAATCCTCCGTCTCCAAGACCGACACAATCTCTCCCGTTCTGACGCTGTCCAAGCCCACCGAAATTCGCAGCCGCCACCCGCCCCGCAACAGACACTCACCAACTTCCCCCCTCTTCCGCCAGGCATCGCCGCTCTTCACGGTCGACCCGCTACTCCACAAGCGCCGTGGGCCTCCGCCGGACCCCAGCCGCCCCAACATTCCACCGACGACCTTCTCAGCCTGTTATACGAAACCGCCTTGGTTCTTGCCAAACCTTCCCCGCCCGCCTTTGAGGAACTTATCTCCTTATTCACCTTGCTTATCAACCGTGTCCTCAAAACGACCCTTCAATGCCAGGACGTCCTCCAGAAAATCCCCTCCCCCAAGAGGCAACTCTTGCGGGAATGCTTTGGAACTTAATCCGACGCTGTACCAATAGACCAAGAAAAATATTCGCCTATTTTCACACCGTCACGAGAGGCTCAAAAGTGTGGACCTTCATGATTGGTCAGAATATGTGGGCAACTTAGTAGACGCTATGACTAGTTGGCCGTCAAAAACAACGTTTTTACGATCAGGCAGGGAAATAAGGTTTCAAGTATTTTTCCGGAAAAAGGAGACGGGTCGCGACTCGCGACTCTTCTCGTAGTATTATAATATACTCGTGATTAGTGTAGAGCTGTAGGCCGGTGTGTCCGAGGCTTAGCCTCTTATTTGAAACTGATAATTAACAACTTAAATAATAATATAAAAGGTGCTAAGCCTTAACTGCGTTGTTGATATCAACGAGGACTCTAAGCAGACGACAACCAAAAATAATAAAATGAAAACTTCGTAGTTCAGGGGTTTCAAGTAGAATCGAGAATAATATGAACCGAACCGAACTGATTTAAATTCCAAATTCCAGTAATACTGAGGAAAAAACAACTTACAGGCAGGCTAGGAAATAAGACAGGTTTACAGGTCAAAAACCAGTTTATTAAAGGGACTGTAAAGAGGGCATCGGCGGGTGGGTAAAAATAATTTGAATTACGTCAGAGGCACGTGACCAAGGAGAGGCGTGGTTCAAAGAAGCTTAGTTCGTTTAATTTCGAAAACTACCACTTCATGGAATTGGCGCTGCAATCTCGCGAAAAACAAGGACTAGATGTCCAGTTCCACTCCATGAGGAGTCTTTATATCTTGGTGTCACGTGATGTCTGTGACGTATTTCAAATAATTTTTACCCACCCGCCGATGCCTTCTTTGCAGTTCCTTTAATAGCTTGGACCACTTTTTTTATTCAAAACGCGAGGGTCACTGGTCCCAATGACTAGTTTATTAATTCCTACTTTTATTAAAAATTGATATAGACCTTTTCACACTTAGAGCGAGGGTGAAAAGGGGGTAAAATTCTCGAGAGGTGAGCATGCGCAGAAAGAATGTTTGTTGCCAGTCGTATTTATGTAACCATTGCTTATACCTTACTAGTTAGGCATTCGAGCCTATTTTTATGAAACAGTGTTGTATTAATGGTTGTAAAATTATTAATTGAACTTCCTAGGTGAAATTTTATCGAATTCAATTGATAGACGTAAAATTGGGGTAGTTTATAATATTCTACAGACTAAATTGGGCGCCAAGGCTTACGAGCGTGTTATCGCGGCGTTTTCGGTACGGCATCGGCGATGTCCGCCGATGAGTTTGCGTCGTCCATCGTAGTTTATTTTACACTGTAACTCCATAGAAGCGTAAAACTCATGGCGCCAAACATTGCACTGCTCATGCGCGGCCATAAGTGTGAAAAGGTCTATGGGGACCTCTTTAATTATTTTCATTTTAACATAAATTTCGACTCCAGGAGTCCAGTTGTGTATACAACCCTAAGCCGAGAGAGATTTTTTTAGAAGAGAGAACGACCACAAGTCCTGGGACCAGTAGAAAAATAAATTGGGGAAGGGTCACTGGTCCCGGGACCAGTTTCATATTTAAGACATCAGGGGTCACTGGTCCGGAGGACTAGTTCAGAAATAAACCTTATTTCCAAGCCTGCTTACAGGCGGGATTATTTTTCTTGGTCCATTGCCTCTAAAGTCTAAACCGTCGAACAAAAAAAAAAAAAAAAAAAAAAAACCACCTAATACTATTTCAAATATGTTAGTTTTCCATTCTGTATATATTTTGAGTTCTCTTCTTGTTCACCCAGACGAGCCTGCGGAATCTTTCCCTCCTGGCTCATTTCTCTCTAATAAAAAAAAAAAAAAAGCCACTATAAAACGCGTGCAGTAAAAAGCGTGATCGAGTCGGCTGTGGTAATTTAGAATGTTTTAGCAGACGATGCACAGGAGGATTTCTACTATTTCAGAATTTTGGGGTATATAAATTCTTATTATTCTTTAACAACAAAGAGAGTATAGGGGAGGAGTGGAAGCTCCCCCTCTCCACAAGGCTAAATTACAATGTCGCCCCTAAATTAATTATACTAGTGGTACGAGGGAGTTTCCGGCTCAGTCGCGCCACCTACGATACCATTTAATGTCTCAAACGGAAATGCCTCGATACTGCGCATTGAAGATGCGCGGTAGAAAAGAGCAACAAGATTTTCCCCTCTTTCCACTCCTCCCCTATACTCTCTATGTTAACAACAACATGTGGCCTTTCTGTCTGCTCTCACAATTATTTTTGTAAACACTGGGAATGATTGTCGCCAAAGGATTTGTTGTTTATTTTTGATAAAATAGCTCCAGTTTGAAAAGTTAGACATTTTCGAAATGAGTTTCCTTACTTTCATAAATCTTCAAATGGTGACACTTCAAGAGGTACTTGAGAAATTATTGGACTGTTCCATAATTTCCATTGTCTAGTGTTTACAAAGAAATTTTAAAATTCGCAAAACTGGAATTTGTTTTTAGGAAATGGAGGAGGATGATTGTAACTATGATCACTTGAGCAAAGATAGTCAAATCAAGGAACTAAAAGCCAAGGTAAGTTTCAAGCCTAGTGTTTTGCTTGGTACAAGCATAGAGAGTATAGGGGAGGAGTGGAAAGAGGGGAAAATCTTGTTGCTCTTTTCTACCGCGCATCTTCAATGCGCAGTACCGAGGCATTTCCGTCTGACACATTAAATGGTATCGTAGGTGGCGCGACTGAGCCGGACACTCCCTCGTACCACTAGTATAATTAATTTAGGGGCAACATTGTAATTTAGCCTTGTGGAGAGGGGGAGCTTCCACTCCTCCCCTATACTCTTTGGTACAAGATCAAGCCGTCCCTTTAAAACAAGTCTCGGCTTAGACTGTGGTTTAGTTTAAACAATTGGCACTAGATGCTCCCATAATTGAGGGGTGGAGTTGACTTTGCGTATAAACCTATCAAAGGCTAGATCTAGCTCCGCCCTTGTGGATGACTGATTATTTCCTCCTTTGGTCACATAAAATAGGGACTTGGCAATACTATGTCATGCAACGTCAGGCCTTGGTCAGGCTACCGTCCACTAGCATGGAGCAAACCAGGAGAGTCAACTCCGGTAGTTTCCGTAAATGTCCGGTAGAGGCATGACAGAAGCGTTGCAGAAGCTAGTGCTTCTAGCGGCCTCTAGTTTTCCAACGGAACATAATTAGATGCACGGGGGGGCAAGGGACTAGTTTCCCCAATGTTAATATCCCCCTGTTTTTCCGTACGAAAAAAAGGAGGCGCCACGGTCGCGTTTCGGAAATCGGTTACTATAGGCCAAAGCTAGAGTCAGCTATCCTGGTTTCATCCATGTCCACTAGTGCTAAAAAACTTACCAGGAGGAGGGGCTTATGTAGCTTATAAGAGAGCCACAGGAGCTGAAATTTGCTTTAAAGTAGAAATCATAATAGAAAAACCTTATGTAGATCAATGTTTATTGATGGGTGATTAGAAACACGTGCCTCATTTGTAGCTCTATTAGAGGGCCCCACAAGAGCCTTGTGGGAGCTCTATGCCTACACAGACAAACTGCTGACTTGCTTTTAGTTCTTGCAAAGCTACTGCACCTTCAAGCATCCAGTGGTGCCCTTTAAGAACGAAACCAAATGAGCCCCCCCCCCCTTTGTCCTTGTCATTGCTTGACACTTAAAAGGACATTCTGCAAATAAGAAAGTCCAATTTTGTTTTGCAGTGCAATGGTTTAATTTCAAACATGAATAAAGAGAGAATGAAAATTTCATTTACGATAAATAAGAACCTTGACGAAATTAAAAGGCTCAATGGGGTCATTCAAGAGTTGGAAAAGAAAATCAAAGATCTGATGGTTTGTGACATATTTTCAAGGTCGATGTGAAAGAGTATCAGGTTAAAAGTATCACCTAAGTTTGAATTATTTTTACTTGTTTAAAACATAGAAGAAAAGAGGAATGTTTCAAAGAGCCAACAATGAATGCGTGAAATTAGAACCTATTGAAAATGATTCGGGATTAAATGGCCAGGATTTATTTCATCCAATTGTGATAAAGCAACAAACAGAAGAACAAATACAAAGGTATTTAAAGCAGAAACCGATGAAAGCATGTCCACGAGGGCGGAGCTAAAACTAGCCTTTGCTAATTAAGCTTAGCGGGCCAGTCAACTTCGCCCCTCGACCATGGGAGCATCTAGTGCCATTTCTTTAAACTAAACCACAGCCAAGTCTCGACTGTGGTTAAATTTAAGCTCAATTATAATTTTTTGTTTGACTAATTCGCTTAAATAAAACTTCAATCGTTAAGCCTTGCCACGAGACTCGTGAATATAATCAGGAGTACATAATACTTCTAGAGAAGTGTACCACAAAACGGTGGGGTAATTGTAACATGATTCTTCCCAACATCATTTTACATTAGGAGCAAGTTTATTAAACCAAATCGCATACGCTAAAAACAATGACTATGTGTCCAGTTCCACTCCATTTGGAGTCTTTGGCGTCACGTGGTATTTGTGACGTATTTACAGTCCCTTTTAAGTTTCATGAGCCGGACTGCAAACAAATAGATTGAATCTCGGAAGAATCATGTTATATAACTAAAGTATTAAGGGGATACAGAGTGCCACCCTTCTTTTATTATCCCCTTCTGTCGAAATGTATTAATCTTTTATTACTGTTGCTATATCAGTTTTAACGGTTTTTTATTTGCGTAGTTCGTTAAGTATACCAGCTGAGATACCCAGCAACATTTACCAAAGTCTGCTTAAAGTGGAAGCCACGAACCTCGAGCAATTTGGTATAGGTAGGGGTTTAGACTATTGTAATTCTGACACGCAACCTAATGTAGTTCTCGTTTAATAAAACTATATATTATGTTTATTTTTTCGTTTTAATCATTAAGGTTCATTGGTAAAAGCTGAAGGTGCGTGCAATGTCCAAGGCACACTGACTAAAGAAGGTATTAAGGAAGAATCACCTGAATGTGACGCGGAGGAGGTTGGCAAAGGAAACACCATAACTAAAACTACCTCAAATAAGGCTAAAAACGCTGGTCTTGGAACGCGATTTATGAAACTATGTATTCCTAAACTAAAATACAGTGACTGTGTTCCTTATTTAGCAAACCTTGAGGTCGAAAGACAGTTTAAAATGTCTCATCTCCCAATAACGGATTCGCAACTAAAACCTCCTGAAAACCTTCTTAAAACTGACAATTCTTATCCCAAATCACAAATTTCCTTGACAAAGAGAGAAAATGAGAGTATTTCAACTCGATCAAAAAAATTGTGTCTCGAAGAACATTGGGAATTGTCGTCGCTTGACTCGAATATGGAAAGCAATTCCCTAGCTAACCAATCCCAAATCACCTTGACAGATTCGAAGAAAACTGACAATACACAAAATCAAACTATGAAACTGTGCTTGCCAAAACTGAACTATGTTGATTTGAGTTCATTGAATGTGCCGTTGTATGTTTTTAACCTGAGCCCGATTCCAACGAACCATCGGAATTGACCCAAGTCTCTATGGAAAGCGATTTACCTAAAGTACCTGCAATTGAAGTTGAAGATAATACTAAAGTGTCCAAATCTGATACAATCGGAAGTAGCTCGTCAAAGACTTCAGAAAGTAATTCGTCAAAGACTTCAGAAAGTAATTCGTCAAAGACTTCAGAAAGTAATTCATCTTCTGCTAGTTCGGAAATTGGTAAGTCATTTTATGCTTAAAGACACATCAGCAACGAGTTTCGGGACTGGAACATAGATTCAAAAATTGTGGAAATGTACCCACATACAGAAGGGTCCTCACCAAAAACAGTGTATATATTTCCAAATTTTCTAGTGGTAGCCCCCTAACAGGTTTTTAACCCCGCACAGAAATTAATGTTGTCCGTCCGTTCTTTCCCTCTTTTATTCCCGGGATTTTTCAACCTCTTCCTCAATAATTGAATTGATTCTTTACGCCTAAGATAATGAAAAGGAGACAAATGTATCCAGTTCACTCCATAGATAAGCTAACGCCACATATAAGCTATACATTAAAGGATAACTTCATGTAACAACTCGGGTAACAATTATACTGTAAAAAACAGATACCCGGCCACCCTGGCGTCTTAAATAGCCCAATCAAACGTTACACAGATTGATAAGATCTTATTATACTTTACTCCCAAATGGTCTTTGAAATTGTGAATAGTTTCATCTAAAGAATACTTTAGAGACCCTACAACTCAGTCTTCATAGGAGTTCTCGAATCTATGTAACTGGTCAATCGGTTCTTATGGTAGAGACAACCGAAGGAGCCGCGTCACCGAATTATTTTCCTCCGCGGGGCGAGCGAATATATTATGTAGCTCACCCAGGCCCAAGATACAGACCCTCTGTGTGAAGCCTTATCGGCTTTGGTCTTACTGATAATGAAATATGAAACGATCTATTATTGAAAATGTAATAGATACCGTTAGTAATATATTGTAAATGACTTTTAATGTATGGAAAACAAGGGTTTTATGTTGAAATGGTGTTTTGTTTTTTTTTATTGCGAAAGGTCAAAACATCCTTGAGATTTGGGTAGAGCCTCTCGCCAAAAATATGTTATAATCGTTGCAAACCATCCAAGACGTTTTCTTTTCTTCTAACTTAATCGTTGCAATGTAGTGCAAAATAAATGACGATTTGTCACATATACCTCTTACGCTGAGTGACTAGCTTCCTCGGAGAAGTGGCCTTCCTATTCTAAAATTATGATCATATTCGACTCATCGAAAAATTTCACTTTCTCTACCATTATATTCAGTTCAAAAGGGTAACGTCAGGGCAAATGTCTCCCACACTCTCTTGAGTGGTAGTTTACGTGTTAACCAACTCAATCACCTAGAAACAAAAAGA
>JAEQBA010003340.1:0-42764 GCA_019434445.1 Phalangium opilio
CTTTACCGTTGAATTCATGATTGTGTTGTTTTTTTCACTTCTTAGTAGGTGTTATCATGCACCTACAGAGGTTTAATGGCAGAATATGGCTGTTCATATTGTCTCGTATTATGTTATACGTATATTATGGGGAAGTTTGCATTCTGTATTACGCGAGTGTCTAACGTGGGATCAAGTTTGAATCTTCCACGTTCTCAACGCATATATTAGATTTGTAAGGTCAAATCTTTGGGAACCGCTATTTCGACTCGGACATCGGTTATTGTTTCTGAACTTGTTTTGTTTGCCTTTTTGTCTTTTTAAGCCTAAGCATAACCTGTTATAACAATTGCCTTTGAACAGTGAATGTTTGTGACGCGAGTTGTTTGATATCATTTGAGGTTTTAATCTATTTCCTTTCTGTAGGAAAGTCCAAGAAAAATGTTCACCTCGATACAAATGTTCACCTGAAAATGAAAGGGAGCTTGAACTTGGCATTCGAAGGGATACCAAGGAAAAACGCTTCAAATGTGATCAGTGTGGCTATGCTGGTACGTGGAAGTCTCATTTGATCGAACATAAGCGCATTCACGTGGTGGAAAAACCCTTCAAATGTGATCGGTGTGTGACTATGCAAGTGCATGGAAGAGGGATTTGATCAGACATCAACTCATTCACAGTGGTGAAAATTCTTCAAATGCGATCAGTGTGATTATAGAGGTACGCAGAAGGCTCATTTGATCACTCATCAACGAAGCCATAGCGGTGAAAAACCCTTCAAATGTGATCAGTGTGACTATGCAAGTGCGCGGGAAGAGCGATTTGATCAGACACAAACGCATTCACAGTGGTGAAAAATTCTTCAAATGCGATCAGTGTGATTATAGAGGTACGCAGAAGTCTCATTTGATCGAACATCAACGCATTCACAGTGGTGAAAAACCCTTCAAATGCGATCAGTGTGACTATGCAAGTGCGTGGAAGAGGGATTTGATCGCTCATCAACGAAGCCATAGCGGTGAAAAACCCTTCAAATGTGATCAGTGTGACTATGTAAGTACGCGGAAGACTGATTTATCAGACATCAACGCATTCACAGTGGTGAAAAACCCTTCAAATGTGATCGTGTGTGACTATGCAGCACAATCAAGTGTAATTTGATCACTCATCAACGCATTCACAGTGGTGAAAACCCTTCAAATGTGATCAGTGCGACTATGGATTCACGCAGAAGAGTGATTTGATCAAACATCAACGCATTCATAGCGGTGAAAAACCCTTCAAATGTGATCAGTGCGACTATGGATTCACGCAGAAGAGTAATTTGATCAGACATAAACGTAATAATCACTTGGACTAATAAAATGGATTGTATTTAAGCATACTCAGCAAATTTAAACTTGGAAAGAACCATTTCAAAATGTGTTAGTTGCGCAACATGTTTTTTTTCGTTTCACACTTTGCTGTTCTTGACAACTGAAGTAGATGCTCACTAAGAAAAAGTTTTCGTTCGTGGGAAAATTGTAAAAGCCTATCGTTACGGATTAATCACCGGACAGGCTATATCGTATTATAAAATTGTGAAATGTAACTAGCCTAACGTCTTAACGGGAAACTGGTAGTAATACTATGTTTGTGTTAGTTATTATAAATCCTTCACGAACAGTATTGAATATAGCCTTTTATTTGACTATAATTAACAATATTTTATATTAAAAATGGAATATCATCTTCGCTATTAAAGAATAAAAATTTTACCATAATAATTGATATATGTTATTGCATTGAATCTTAATTTACTTCTTTAATAACTTCATCTTTGTCATCACTTCTGGTGCTATGGTTTCAGCAGAAAGAAGAGAGACTGCAAAATTGTCGCTAAGGTTAAAGGGGCTGTCCAACCCCCTCTCCTTTTTACCCACCCGCTATGTTAAGCTCTATGATCGTCGTTTGTCCCACTGTCCGAACAGCCCCTTTAACTTTACCCTTGACTTCATACTTGTGTTTTTTCACTATTTTTTAGGTGTTATCATGTACCTACAGAGGTTTAATGGCAGAATATGGCTGTTCATATTGTCACGTATATTTTATTATACGTTTATTATGGGAAAGTTTGCATTCTGTATACACAAGTGTCTAACGTGGGATCAAGTTTGAATCCTCCACGTTTCCAACGCATATAATAGATTTGGTAAGGTCAGGTCTTTGGAAACGGCTGTTTCGACTCGGACATGGATTATAATTGTTTCTGAACTTGTTTCGTTTGCCTTTGTGTCTTTTTAAGTCTAAGCATAACTTGTTATATCAATTGCCTTTGAACAGTGAGATGTTTGTGACGCGAGTTGTATGATATCATATGAGGTTTTAATTTATTTCCTTTCTCTAGGAAAATCCAAGAAAAAATGTTCAACTCGATACAAATGTGCACCTGAATATGAAAGGGATCTTGACCTTGACATTCGAAAGGATACCAAAGAAAAACGCTTCAAATGTGATCAGTGTGACTATGCTAGTACGCGGAAGTATCATTTGATCAGACATCAACGAATTCACAGTAAAAGAAATTATTATGTTTCTGAGAGGAGCTTCCCATTTTTGGTTGTTGTTTTGAAAAGTATATCGAAATGCACGGGCCTTGAAAGATATAGGAGGCAATGAATGAAATATATCACAATGCACGTGCCTTGATAGATATAGGAGGCAATGAAGGAAATATATCACAATGCACGGGCCTTGATAGATATAGGAGGCAATGAAGGAAATATATCGCATGCACGGGCCTTGGTAGATATAGGAGGCAATGATAATCTCTCTCTTTGCACGAGAGGTTTATCTTTAATATTTAAATGAATATAATTATTTTAATTATTTTAATCTTCAATAATTAACATTAATAATAGTTAAATCGTTTAAAATAAAGTTATACCTATTATCTTCTCAAACTTTGCTAATATTGACGTTTAAAGTGAAGGGTACCCCTCTTCCCGCATTCTTCAAATTTTGAGGTATATATACGATTCGTTTCCATTATAATAGTAAGGAAAAACCGCAAATGCGAAAACCTTTGGTAGCCGATCCTACCTTAGGGAGGCTAGATGTTTCTCGTAACCCTACCTGATCGCCGCGAATATCCTAAAACAAACGATGATAATGGAGTAGAAGCCAATGATACAGATTGGTGTCTATGTGGAATAGACGGAAGACCAGTGGATGGTGGTGTTAGAAGCCAGTGTAAGTGCAGACTGGTGTCAATGTGGGATTGACAAAGAACAGAAGATGGTGGTGATTAGAAGCCAGTATGTACAGACTGGTGTCCAAGTGGAATGGACGAAGACCAGAAGATGGTGGTGAGTAGAAGCCAGTAAGGACAGACTAGTGTCCGTGTGGGATGGACAAAGACCAGAAGATGGTGGTGTGAGAACTCAAGTAGAGGAAGCATTTCCGTGACTGTGAAATCAGTTCGGAAATGGCGAACACGTTTGCTCCGATACGCAAACTGCGAACGCGGTCACGTGGGTGTAACAACAGACAGACACACAGACACGGCCGTTACAGAACCTCTCCTGGACTACGTCACACGGAGAGGTAATAACAACAGACAGACACACAGACAGACAGACACACAGACACGGCCGTTACAGAACCTCTCCTGGACTACGTCACACGGAGAGGTAATAAAAACTTGATACTCTTTGGAAAGGTTTGTTTACATGACTATTGAGATCGCGTGACGATGACTAACTAAAAGTATTTTCCTAGGGCGATGGCCCTTACAGTTTCTTTTCTTTTTACATATCTTTTCCTAGATGGCGGTATAGTACTAGTGTTATTGCTTTTTGGCGGGTGTTTCAATTTTACTGATTCAAAATGCTACACGTGGGTGTAACAACGGACAGACAGACAGACAGACACGTCGAAATTAGAACCTCTCCGTGACATACGTCACTCGGAGAGGTAAAAAGTAGCTAGCATCTGCTACTTTATGAGCCTATTCACCGCTTGTACCCCGTGCTACGGTTGGGAAGATAATCATACGTAGAGGGGGGTCGATACTAATTTTGGATAAAGGAGGGCAAACAAGTTTAAACGAAGTGTACTTTTAGTTTTTATCCATATAAGGTTGTTTTTAGCCAAATCGTATGATGTACATATAAGATGAGGCTCTTAGATTGACTGTTAAAGCCTTTAAAGCCTTTAAAGGAGGAGCCGTTACCGTAACAAAGGAATTTACAACAAAGTACAAACGCCAAAAAAGAAAACGTCTAGCAGACAGCTTTTTCCTAACCAATCAGTCTGGGAAATAAGGATATTTTTTAAACTAGTCCTTGGGAGTACAGGGTGGGAATGGGAAATGAGGATTTTTTAAAACTGGACACTGGGCCTGCCACCTCCTGGTCTGGAATAAATAAACTGGTCCATGACAGGGTTGGAAATAAGGTGAATTTTGTAAGTGGTCCTCGATACCAGCGACCCCTCATGTTGGAATTAGTAAACTGGTCCTTGGGACCAGTGACCCTCGCATTAATTATTATTTTACTGGTCCCACTATAAATTAAATTTCTAAAATGGTGAGAATAATAAGCACGTAAAGACACAAAAGTAAAGAATCTGAAAATTCTAATTGATTTTGAATTTTATACTGTCGGAAAAAGTAGCGTATCAAAATTAAAAACAGTTAACTTTTATTTCTTATCACAATTTTTCAACTAGTTGCCACTAAATATCAATCAACATGTCTAATGATATTTGAAGTTCTTAATCCTTTTCTGAACTATCCTTATTCGTTATTGCATTTTACATAAATTCGGTGGCAATATCTTCTCTCGCTATCAGTAAGCCAGATCAAAATCCTGTGAGTATAGACGCTAGACCAGGGCCGGAAATAAGCACAGGACACTGGACATTGTCCAATAAAATTTTAAAATGTCCCATAATTTTTTTAAAAACTATGGGGGTCACTGAACAGTTTGACCAATAAATTTTCAAAGTTTTGTTAGCTTTACTGTGAAGATTCAACACTATTTTTGCACACTCCAGTGGACAATGTCCTATAAATTTTGCAGTCAAACGGGGGGTCACTGGACACATGTCCTATAAGAAATTTTCTTATTTCCGGCCCTGCGCTAGACAAGATAATTAAAATAGTTGAGATAACGTCTGGACTCTGGTTACCCTTGAATTTTATTAGTGGTCAAGTGGATCACTGACCCCCTCCGATTTAATTTTAAAACTGGTCCAGGCAATTTTTAAACTGGTCATTCGCCATATGCCACCGCCTTATTTCCCACGCTGCTTGGGACCAGTGACCCCTCCTAGTGTCCGAAATAATAAACTGGTCTCCGGAATGGCCCCCAGTCCCCCACCTTTGTTCTTAATTAATAAACTGGTCCCGAGGACCAGTAACCCTCACTTCTTGAATTTTAAAACTAGTCCAAGCTATTAGTAAACTGGTTTTGAACCAGAGGAAGTGTGCTGAAGACTGCTGTGGAGTGTGGACTGGAGTGAACTGTGGACCTGTGGTTCTAGAAGTATCATGTCGAGAAAATATCGGAGATTCTGCCAGACTTGGACCGCAAAAAGTATCTCTAACAATTTTCAAAAGCAAACTAAATATATCTGTAAAAGTAGGTAGGTATTTCGCGATTAAATCAATTCATATGTCCTCAAGTAAATGTATCTTAACGCTTACAAATCAGTCGTTCTAATAAAAAATAATTACTAGACAGAGCTAATTTAAATACAGGTTTTTGCGCGGGAAAACAAAAACCTTGAATTGAACTCCACTCTCGAATGATCCCGATCTCGTTAATTGCACCTCGGTCATTCTAAAGCCACGTTCACACTTACATGGGAAACCGGTTCGAAGCGACTCAAATCGCTTCCAAAGTTAGGTGTGAACAAAACTGATACTCGAGAAGCTAATTACAAACGCGGTTTCTTGAAGTTGTCTCGCGAACCAACTTAAAGCGGCTTTGGAAGGTAGTTTCTAGTGTTCAGGGATAGTTCACCTGGGATGAGACTAGTCATAAGTGTATTTTCACCGGCCTTAGCAGACAACACCAACGAAAAGGTAAGCAGACAGCACTAATATGAGCGTCTTAAGGTGTGAACCGAGGCTCTGAAATCGCTTCGAACTAGCAATAAATAATGTTTCACAACTAATTGGGCAAACAAGTTGTCAACCGACCCCCGTGCAAGTGTGAACATAGCATAATTGAAATTAATTAAAAACCTGTTTTTTAAGGTACAAAAAAGCTTTCATTGTTTAGTTTATATACAGAATCATCAGAATGCAAACTTAACCCAATAAACGTATGATAAAATAAACTTGACAATATGAACAAACAGTAAAATTCTCCCATTAAACCTCTATACGTGAATACACCTACTACGTACTAAAAAAAAGAGCATGAATTCAACGGTAAAGTTAGCGACAATTTTCCTGCATCTATGTAAACAATAAACACTAAATAGACTTGGAGACCACCTCTCTGAAGTATCTTCGTGATATTGTTTAAATTTTCTTACAACTTTCAAATTCAGTGTAACGATACTTAAATAGGGGTAAATCATAAAACTAAAATGTTACTGGCCCAGAATAGGACGTTCTTAACAGGCTTAAAGGCTATTGGTTCACTGCATTACCAGTCTATAGAAGAACTCAATCAAACCACTCTAAACCAGGCAGCTAATATATTTTGATTAAAATTTCATCACTGAAACGGTCCTAAGATATTATACAGAATGCAAACTTATCCTAATAAACGTATGATAAAATATACGTGACAATATGAACAAACAGTAATATTCAGCCATTAAACCTCTATACGTGATATACCTACTAAGTACTGAAAATGCAAGAGCATGAATTCAACGGTGAAGCTAGGGTTAGCGACAATTTTCCTGTCTCTCTTGTTTCTTTTGAAACCATCTACTACCAGAGCTGATGACGAAGTTAAAGTAATTAAAGACGCAAATGACGATCCAGGACCTTTAGCAAGTACTACGCCAAAACCTGAAGAAACTTCAGACAGTGGTAATGAAAGTTCCGAGGAGTGTGGTGGCAAAAATGGAACTGGTTCGAAAGAAGAAAAGCTCAAACGTTTGGAAAAGCGCTTGGAACAATTCAAAAAACGTATCCAAAATCGCCAGGAAAAGGTTATGAACAAATTTGAGAAGAGATTGGCAAGAATTGAGAAAAATATTGAACGTAATTTAAAACAACTTTCCGGTATGAGGGTCAGTTTGCCATAGAAGCAACGAAACTAAATAATACCTTGGAGAAATTTAAAAGGGAGATGACCATAAAATTAGTCAATTATTACGGTAAGCGTAGACTTAAATACTGTAAATCCAGTTGTAATATTAATTGATGTTAAATAAAGCCTTTGAGACAATATTGTTACTAATAAATTTTACTATCAGTTCGTAATGGTTTTACGAATAACTAGCAAAATCATATTATTATTACTACTTTGACCGTTAAGACATTTGGTTAGTTCCGGCCGCCATTTTAATATACTGCAGTATATTTAAAGCACACAACCATAGAGCCGGCATGGTAATTATTCGGTAATTAAGGGTGCTTACATCATTTCTAAGAATGGAAAGTTTTCTTAGAGATTACCTAATACAATTGTTAAGAACAGTAATATTTATTCGGAAAATGAAAACATTTTGTAGTACAACACATTTAGTAAATGTTCTTTCCAAGTTTGCTGAGTATCTTTAACTATAATCCATTTTATTATTCCTAGCAGAAGTGAATCATGATCCACTTATGTTCCTAGTGATTACTACGTTGATGTCGGATTAAATGGCTCTTCCGTGCGCTGCCATAATCAAAATGATCACATTTGACTTTCACCACTGTGAATGAGTTGATGTCTTTTCAAAGCATTCTTCCACGTACTTGCATAGTCACACTGATCACATTTGAAGGGTTTTTCACCTCTGTGAATGCGTTGATGTCTGAACAAATCACTATTCCGTGTGTAAGAATAATCACACTGATCGCATTGAAAGGGTTTTTCACCAGTGTGAATGCATTGATGTCTGGTCAAATCATCCTTCCGCGCACCTGCATAGTCACACTGATCACATTTGAAGGGTTTGTCACCACGGTGAATGCGTTGATGTCTGATTAAACCATTCTTCGTCGTACTTGCATAGTCACACTGATCACATTTGAAGGGTTTGTCACCACTGTGAATGAGTTGATGTGTGATCAAATTAATCTTCTGCGTGAAGGCATAATCACACTGATCACATTTGAAGGGTCTTTCGCCGCTGTGAATGCGTTTGTGTTTGATCAAATTACTCTTGTTCTTGCTACCATAGTCACACTGTTCACACTTGAAGGGTGTTTCACCACTGTGAATGCGTTGATGTCTGATCAAATCATCCTTCCGCGTACTAGCATAGTCACACTGATCACATTTGAAGCGTTTTTCTTTGGTATCCTTTCGAATGTCAAGTTCAAGCTCCCTTTCATTTTCAGGTGAACATTTATATCGAGTTGAACATTTTTTCTTGAATTTTCCTACAGAAAGGAAATAAATTAAAACTTCACACGATATCAAACAACTCGCGTCACAAACATTTCAATGTTCAAAGGCAAGTGATATAACAGGTTATGCTTAGGCTTAAAAAGACACAAAGGCAAACGAAACAAGTTCAGAAACAATAACCGATGTCCGAGTCGAAACAGCGGTTTCCAAAGGTTTGACCTTACGCTTTGGGATAACATGGGAACGTGGAAGATTTTTAATTCCTGGTATCACTGATATCAACCCCGCAGCTTGATCGAATTTGGAAATTAACTAATCGTGACTATGTATGTCATAAAGAACTAACAAACAACTTTCTCAATATATATATTATATCATGAATCTATATAACTATATATATATATATATATATATATATATATATATTCAAATTTCAAACTTGATGCCACGTTAGAAATTTGGGTAAAACCAGAAGGGGATAATAGAGGAAGGATGACACTCTGTATCCTCTTAATGCTATAGTTATGTAACGTCATTCTTCCCAGGCTCCCCCTTTTAGTTTGCTTTCCCGCTCATCAAACTGCAAATGGGCATCGCACCGTAAGGTGAATTCAATAGTTGCTTGGCACTAAATCCCCAGCAATCATCCCACAAACCTCGTCTTGACGTGGGACAAAATGCACAAGCGAGTCTTGCCAAATATTTAAACGCTAATAGAGTAATGATGAGGGAACTATTTATCGTGTATGTGATTCGGTTTAGTAACCTTGCTCTAAGTGTTCCGATGTTGGGAAGAGTGACGTAACACTCACCCCGCTTTGTGGTACACTTCTCTCGAAGAGAAGTATTATATACTTCTGGTAAAACTGATAGCAAACTTTCGCATGATCAACATATGGGGTGCGTTCAGTAACGCTCAACGGAGACCAAACGCGTTGAGCTCCGTTTAATAGCGAAGATATATACCATTTGTTATATCAAATATTGTTTATTATAGTTAAATAAAGGGTTACGTTGATATCTGCTCAAAATATTCTTTTGGGTGCTGACATAATCACACTGATCACATTTGAATGGTCTTTCGCCACTATGAATGCGTCGATGTTTGATCTAATTATTCTTCATTGTGCTGGAAAATCACACTGGTCACGTTTGAAGGGTTTTCACAGCTATGAATGCCTTGATGTGCGATTAAAGTACTCTTACGGGTACTAGCATAATCACACTGATCACAAAGCAAACAAGTTTGGAAACAGAAATAATCCATGTCCGAGTCGAAACAGCGGTCCCCAAAGACTTGATCTTACCTAACCCAATATATGCTTTGAGATTGTGGAGACTTAAAAAACAAATTGTAGGGTAATAAAATATACTTATAAAACACATTCTATATTATTTGTTTGAATGATATTTCACGTGAACCTAGGAGGTGCACAAACCTGACTGTTGAATATATTTGCAGTGATGTCACCGGGTTCGATCAGGGAGGGGGAATGGAAGCTTTCTCCTGATTGGATTAGTTAAACTTATAGAACCGTCTGAGTCTCTATTTAGAGACAACGCACAGTCTGCTTAATGCTTTAGATGTTTAGCTCGTGAGAATTTGAATTTCGATCAATCCCGAGCCGTTAAATCTTTGCAGAGACAATGTAGTTAAACATTAATGTGCTTTGCACATTAGATTATCTGAAGAAACTTGTTAAACCGCCCGATATGTACACAATGAAGAATAATTAGATCAAACATCGACGCATTCATAGTGGCGAAAGACCATTCAAATGTGATCAGTGTGATTATGTCAGCACCCAAAAGAATATTTTGAGCAGATATCAACGTAACCCTTTATTTAACTATAATAAACAATATTTGATATAACAAATGGTATATATCTTCGCTATTAAACGGAGCTCAACGCGTTTGGTCTCCGTTGAGCGTTACTGAACGCACCCCATATGTTGATCATGCGAAAGTTTGCTATCAGTTTTACCAGAAGTATATAATACTTCTCTTCGAGAGAAGTGTACCACAAAGCGGGGTGAGTGTAACGTCACTCTTCCCAACATCGGAACACTTAGAGCAAGGTTACTAAACCGAATCACATACACGATAAATAGTTCCCTCATCATTACTCTATTAGCCTTTAAATATTTGGCAAGACTCGCTTGTGCATTTTGTCCCACGTCAAGACGAGGTTTGTGGGATGATTGCTGGGGATTTAGTGCCAAGCAACTATTGAATTCACCTTACGGTGCGATGCCCATTTGCAGTTTGATGAGCGGGAAAGCAAACTAAAAGGGGGAGCCTGGGAAGAATGACGTTACATAACTATAGCATTAAGAGGATACAGAGTGTCATCCTTCCTCTATTATCCCCTTCTGGTTTTACCCAAATTTCTAACGTGGCATCAAGTTTGAAATTTGAATATATATATATATATATATATATATATATATAGTTATATAGATTCATGATATAAATATATATTGAGAAAGTTGTTTGTTAGTTCTTTATGACATACATAGTCACGATTAGTTAATTTCCAAATTCGATCAAGCTGCGGGGTTGATATCAGTGATACCAGGAATTAAAAAATCTTCCACGTTCCCATGTTATCCCAAAGCGTAAGGTCAAACCTTTGGAAACCGCTGTTTCGACTCGGACATCGGTTATTGTTTCTGAACTTGTTTCGTTTGCCTTTGTGTCTTTTTAAGCCTAAGCATAACCTGTTATATCACTTGCCTTTGAACATTGAAATGTTTGTGACGCGAGTTGTTTGATATCGTGTGAAGTTTTAATTTATTTCCTTTCTGTAGGAAAATTCAAGAAAAAATGTTCAACTCGATATAAATGTTCACCTGAAAATGAAAGGGAGCTTGAACTTGACATTCGAAAGGATACCAAAGAAAAACGCTTCAAATGTGATCAGTGTGACTATGCTAGTACGCGGAAGGATGATTTGATCAGACATCAACGCATTCACAGTGGTGAAACACCCTTCAAGTGTGAACAGTGTGACTATGGTAGCAAGAACAAGAGTAATTTGATCAAACACAAACGCATTCACAGCGGCGAAAGACCCTTCAAATGTGATCAGTGTGATTATGCCTTCACGCAGAAGATTAATTTGATCACACATCAACTCATTCACAGTGGTGACAAAACCTTCAAATGTGATCAGTGTGACTATGCAAGTACGACGAAGAATGGTTTAATCAGACATCAACGCATTCACCGTGGTGACAAACCCTTCAAATGTGATCAGTGTGACTATGCAGGTGCGCGGAAGGATGATTTGACCAGACATCAATGCATTCACACTGGTGAAAAACCCTTTCAATGCGATCAGTGTGATTATTCTTACACACGGAATAGTGATTTGTTCAGACATCAACGCATTCACAGAGGTGAAAAACCCTTCAAATGTGATCAGTGTGACTATGCAAGTACGTGGAAGAATGCTTTGAAAAGACATCAACTCATTCACAGTGGTGAAAGTCAAATGTGATCATTTTGATTATGGCAGCGCACGGAAGAGCCATTAATCCGACATCAACGTAGTAATCACTAGGAACATAAGTGGATCATGATTCACTTCTGCTAGGAATAATAAAATGGATTATAGTTAAAGATACTCAGCAACTTGGAAAGAACATTTACTAAAATGTTGTACTACAAAATGTTTTCATTTTCCGAATAAATATTACTGTTCTAAACAATTGTATTAGGTAATCTCTAAGAAAACTTTCCATTCTTAGAAATGATGTAAGCACCCTTAATTACCGAATAATTACCATGCCGGCTCTATGGTTGTGTGCTTTAAATATACTGCAGTATATTAAAATGGCGGCCGGAACTAACCAAATGTCTTAACGGTCAAAGTAGTAATAATAATATGATTTTGCTAGTTATTCGTAAAAACCATTACGAACTGATAGTAAAATTTATTAGTAACAATATTGTCTCAAGGCTTTATTAAACATAAATTATTACAACTGGATTTACAGTATTTAAGTCTACGCTTACCGTAATAATTGACTAATTTTATTGGTCATCTCCCTTTTAAATTTCTCCAAGGTATTATTTAGTTTCGTTGCTTCTATGGCAAAACTGACCCTCATACCGGAAAGTTGTTTAAATTACGTTCAATATTTTTCTCATTCTTGCCAATCTCTTCTCAAATTTGTTCATAAACTTTTCCTGGCGATTTTGGATACGTTTTTTGAATTGTTCCAAGCGCTTTTCCAAACGTTTGAGCTTTTCTTCTTTCGAACCAGTTCCATTTTTGCCACCACACTCCTCGGAACTTTCATTACCACTGTCTGAAGTTTCTAGGTTTTGGCGTAGTACTTGCTAAAGGTCCTGGATCGTCATTTGCGTCTTAATTACTTTAACTTCGTCATCAGCTCTGGTAGTAGATGGTTTCAAAAGAAACAAGAGAGACAGGAAAATTGTCGCTAACCCTAGCTTCACCGTTGAATTCATGCTCTTGCATTTTCAGTACTTAGTAGGTATATCACGTATAGAGGTTTAATGGCTGATATTACTGTTTGTTCATATTGTCACGTATATTTTATCATACGTTTATTAGGATAAGTTTGCATTCTGTATAATATCTTAGGACCGTTTCAGTGATGAAATTTTAATCAAAATATATTAGCTGCCTGGTTTAGAGTGGTTTGATTGAGTTCTTCTATAGACTGGTAATGCAGTGAACCAATAGCCTTTAAGCCTGTTAAGAACGTCCTATTCTGGGCCAGTAACATTTTAGTTTTATGATTTACCCCTATTTAAGTATCGTTACACTGAATTTGAAAGTTGTAAGAAAATTTAAACAATATCACGAAGATACTTCAGAGAGGTGGTCTCCAAGTCTATTTAGTGTTTATTGTTTACATAGATGCAGGAAAATTGTCGCTAACTTTACCGTTGAATTCATGCTCTTTTTTTTAGTACGTAGTAGGTGTATTCACGTATAGAGGTTTAATGGGAGAATTTTACTGTTTTTTCATATTGTCAAGTTATTTTATCATACGTTTATTGGGTAAGTTTGCATTCTGATGATTCTGTATATAAACTAAACAATGAAACTTTTTTGTACCTTAAAAAACAGGTTTTTAATTAATTTCAATTATGCTATGTTCACACTTGCACGGGGGTCGGTTGACAATGGTCATGGAATTAGTTGTGAAAAACCAGTTTATTAATGCTCGGACCAGTTTATTTATTCCAAGACTTGGGGTCAGTGGTCCCAGGACCATTCTATTAATTATGGTTTTTGGAAAAATAGACGGTGGGACCAGTTTTTAGTTCGGGGTTCCTTATTAGAATTTTGCTCAACACATTTTCTACCAATTCTACTCATAGGTAGTTAGTACTCCTTGGCTACAACTTCCCTACAAAAGTTTTGTAGTCTATAGTTACTCTATTGACTATCGATCTTGTCTAGCGCAGGGCCGGAAATAAGAAAAATTTCTTATAGGACATGTGTCCAGTGACCCCCCGTTTGACTGCAAAATTTATAGGACATTGTCCACTGGAGTGTGCAAAAATAGTGTTTCTTCACAGTAAAGCTAACAAACTTTGAAAAATTTCCAAACTGTCCAGTGACCCCCATAGTTTTTAAAAAAATTATGGGACATTTTAAAATTTTATTGGACAATGTCCAGTGTCCTGTGCTTATTTCCGGCCCTGGTCTAGCGTCTATACTCACAGGATTTTGATCTGGCTTACTGATAGCGAGAGAAGATATTGCCACCGAATTTATGTAAAATGCAATAACGAATAAGGATAGTTCAGAAAAGGATTAAGAACTTCAAATATCATTAGACATGTTGATTGATATTTAGTGGCAACTAGTTGAAAAATTGTGATAAGAAATAAAAGTTAACTGTTTTTAATTTTGATACGCTACTTTTTCCGACAGTATAAAATTCAAAATCAATTAGAATTTTCAGATTCTTTACTTTTGTGTCTTTACGTGCTTATTATTCTCACCATTTTAGAAATTTAATTTATAGTGGGACCAGTAAAATAATAATTAATGCGAGGGTCACTGGTCCCAAGGACCAGTTTACTAATTCCAACATGAGGGGTCGCTGGTATCGAGGACCACTTACAAAATTCACCTTATTTCCAACCCTGTCATGGACCAGTTTATTTATTCCAGACCAGGAGGTGGCAGGCCCAGTGTCCAGTTTTAAAAAATCCTCATTTCCCATTCCCACCCTGTACTCCCAAGGACTAGTTTAAAAAATATCCTTATTTCCCAGACTGATTGGTTAGGAAAAAGCTGTCTGCTAGACGTTTTCTTTTTTGGCGTTTGTACTTTGTTGTAAATTCCTTTGTTACGGTAACGGCTCCTCCTTTAAAGGCTTTAAAGGCTTTAACAGTCAATCAAAGAGCCTCATCTTATATGTACATCATACGATTTGGCTAAAAACAACCTTATATGGATAAAAACTAAAAGTACACTTCGTTTAAACTTGTTTGCCCTCCTTTATCCAAAATTAGTATCGACCCCCCTCTACGTATGATTATCTTCCCAACCGTAGCACGGGGTACAAGCGGTGAATAGGCTCATAAAGTAGCAGATGCTAGCTACTTTTTACCTCTCCGAGTGACGTATGTCACGGAGAGGTTCTAATTTCGACGTGTCTGTCTGTCTGTCTGTCCGTTGTTACACCCACGTGTAGCATTTTGAATCAGTAAAATTGAAACACCCGCCAAAAAGCAATAACACTAGTACTATACCGCCATCTAGGAAAAGATATGTAAAAAGAAAAGAAACTGTAAGGGCCATCGCCCTAGGAAAATACTTTTAGTTAGTCATCGTCACGCGATCTCAATAGTCATGTAAACAAACCTTTCCAAAGAGTATCAAGTTTTTTATTACCTCTCCGTGTGACGTAGTCCAGGAGAGGTTCTGTAACGGCCGTGTCTGTGTGTCTGTCTGTCTGTGTGTCTGTCTGTTGTTATTACCTCTCCGTGTGACGTAGTCCAGGAGAGGTTCTGTAACGGCCGTGTCTGTGTGTCTGTCTGTTGTTACACCCACGTGACCGCGTTCGCAGTTTGCGTATCGGAGCAAACGTGTTCGCCATTTCCGAACTGATTTCACAGTCACGGAAATGCTTCCTCTACTTGAGTTCTCACACCACCATCTTCTGGTCTTTGTCCATCCCACACGGACACTAGTCTGTCCTTACTGGCTTCTACTCACCACCATCTTCTGGTCTTCGTCCATTCCACTTGGACACCAGTCTGTACATACTGGCTTCTAATCACCACCATCTTCTGTTCTTTGTCAATCCCACATTGACACCAGTCTGCACTTACACTGGCTTCTAACACCACCATCCACTGGTCTTCCGTCTATTCCACATAGACACCAATCTGTATCATTGGCTTCTACTCCATTATCATCGTTTGGTTTTAGGATATTCGCGGCGATCAGGTAGGGTTACGAGAAACATCTAGCCTCCCTAAGGTAGGATCGGCTACCAAAGGTTTTCGCATTTGCGGTTTTTCCTTACTATTATAATGGAAACGAATCGTATATATACCTCAAAATTTGAAGAATGCGGGAAGAGGGGTACCCTTCACTTTAAACGTCAATATTAGCAAAGTTTGAGAAGATAATAGGTATAACTTTATTTTAAACGATTTAACTATTATTAATGTTAATTATTGAAGATTAAAATAATTAAAAATAATTATATTCATTTAAATATTAAAGATAAACCTCTCGTGCAAAGAGAGAGATTATCATTGCCTCCTATATCTACCAAGGCCCGTGCATGCGATATATTTCCTTCATTGCCTCCTATATCTATCAAGGCCCGTGCATTGTGATATATTTCCTTCATTGCCTCCTATATCTATCAAGGCACGTGCATTGTGATATATTTCATTCATTGCCTCCTATATCTTTCAAGGCCCGTGCATTTCGATATACTTTTCAAAACAACAACCAAAATGGGAAGCTCCTCTCAGAAACATAATAATTTCTTTTCTCTGTATATGAAATGAAAATATGGATAATATTGCGCTCCTTTAATGGTATGAATCCTTGCCTGTCTATTAATATTTTACGTAGGAGTAATACGTTTTTAGCGAAGTCTAGAGAGGATAAACATAAGCGAGATTGTGTCGGAAAAAAAATACTGCTTCCACTAATGGGTTTATACTCCTTGTTACTGTTGTATAGAGTAATCATGATAAAATCTTAAAAAATTACGAGAGGACAGACCTTTTTTATCCTCTTGTTTTATTCTTAATAAGAATATAAAACATTTATTTTGTATCAAAAAATATTTTTTGGTGCTAAGATTGCTTTAAAAAAATCCAAACGGTTAGGCATTGGTAAAAAAGACAAATGATATTTTTCAAATCTAATGAGATAACGCCCACCAAGTTGAAAATTGCCCTTTTTTATCCGCGGGTGCCATTCTTAATGAGAATTTCGATGCTAGTAGGTTGTCAATTAAACTACCGGTATATTATTGTTGTTGGAAATTGGATATTGAGTCAAATTAAGTGGTTGTAAAGAGCCAGCAGGTTTTTGCCACTTCTTTTTGTGAGTATTTGATTTTTGTATGTAAAATGGAGGAAGATAATGTCGAGAGTAAGGATGAAATGCGGAAGCGCAAAGCGCGGGAAAGGATGGGGGCAAAAAGGTCGACGTTTTCATTGGATACTTAAGGTTATATAATCTTCTCGACACGGAGAGGTAATATTTTGGTTTTCCCAACTTGTATCTCCTTAATCTGAGTGTGAATATTACACCACGTGACCGCGTTCGCAGTTTGCAAATCGGAGCAAACGTGTATTCAATTTCCAGACCGCATTTACAGTCCCGGAAATTGTATTCGACTTACAGGCTATTACTCCATTGCCTGTTTAACAACTCTGTTCATTTGTCCACCCCACATGGACACCAGTCTGAACTTATTATCTTCTAAACACCACCATCTTCTAGTCTTTCGCCCATTCCACATGGACACCAGCCTGTACTTACTGGCTTCTAAACACCACCACCTTCTCGTCTTTGTCCATTCCACATGGACACCAGCCTGTACTTACTGGCTTCTAAACACCACCATCTTCTATTCTTTGTCCATCCCACATGGACACCAGTCTGCACACCTGGCTTCTAACACCACCATCATCGTTAAGGTTAAGACATACGCGGCGATCGGCTTCGTCATCACTTCTGGTGCTATTTGGTTTCAGCAGAAACGAGAGACTGCAAAATTTTCGCCAAGCTTAACTTTACCGTTGAATTCATGATTGTGTTTTTTCACTTCTTAGTAGGTGTTATCATGCACCTACGGAGGTTTAATGGCAGAATATGGCTGTTCATATTAGCCATATATTTTGTTATACGTTTATTATGGGGAAGTTTGCATTCTATATTACGCGAGTATCTAATGTGGGATCAAGTTTGAATCATCCACGTTCTCAACGCGTATATTAGATTTGGTAAGGTCCGCTGTTGGCAGCCATAAAAGTAATGAAATCGTCGTAGCGGGGTAACGTCTGTATATTTTGGCCTCTTTTACCGCTGTTTCTGGTTTGTGTAAAATCTTGTTAACTATGTAATAGAGATATATGGTTTTTTTTTTGGTTTTAATCCACGGCCATCTTGGGAATTGGCGTCCAAAAAGTAAGTAAAACGGTAAAGGCATAACGTACCTATATTTTAACCAAATAGCTTTACACATGTAACGCGGGGGAACCTTTTCTACTAGCTTCATATAATTACGCAACAATTTACCTACTTCAAGTTATGAACTTCTGGTTTTCTACATAAATTATATGGAAAATGAAATAGATTTTATACCACAGAAATTTAATATTTGATTAGGCCCACATTCAGCCTCGAACCACTCAACATGGCTGACGGAAATACGTGACTAGTCGATTCGTTAATCACGTGTTTTAATTATAATCAATAATTGATACAGAAATTATGTTTAAAATGTTCATTATTCTATGGAGAATGATGATGATTATTTGCCTGTAAATTTTCCCACGGAAATTATTGAATATGAAGAAGAATTTAAAGTTCAAAAGGATGTTTTGTATCAGGTGATTTTGGAGTCAGTTTAATGACGTGGAATATTTTGAATTATACGAATATGTACGCGTTCGACTAGTGTATTTAATCAGAATTAGTAAAATAATAAATTGAGTTAAACACCTTAATAACCCAAAAATTTAATTTCGTAATAAAATTAATGAACTTCTTCTGATGTTACGTTACATGTATGCTTGTTATTTATGTACAGTCAATTAAGCCTTATACACCCGTAGCATTTAAGCTTCGTTTAGCAAGTAATTTTGACAAATAAAATTCTTATGTTTAAACATTTTTACCTCTCCGAGTGACGTATGTCACGGAGAGGTTCTAATTTCGACGTGTGTGTGTGTCTGTGTGTCTGTGTGTGTGTGTGTGTCTGTTGTTACACCCACGTGACCGCGTTCGCAGTTTCCAAATCGGAGCAAACGTGTTCGCCATTTCCGAACTGCTTTCACAGTCACGGAAATGGCTCCTTTACTTGAGTTCTCACACCACCATCTTCTCGTCTTTGTCCATCCCACTTGGACACCAGTCTGTACTTACTGGCTTCTAATCACCACCATCTTTTGGTCTTCGTCCATCCCACATGGACACCAGTCTGTATTCATTGGCTTCTAATCACCACCATCTTCTGGTCTTCGTCCATTCCACTTGGACACCAGTCTGTACATACTGGCTTCTAATCACCACCATCTTTTGGTCTTCGTCCATCCCACATGGACACCAGTCTGTACATACTGGCTTCTAATCACCACCATCTTTTGGTCTTCGTCCATCCCACATGGACACCAGTCTGTACATACTGGCTTCTAATCACCACCATCTTCTGGTCTTCGTCCATTCCACTTGGACACCAGTCTGTACACCTGGCTTCTACTCCATCGTCATCGTTGGGTTTAAGACATTCGCGGCGATCAACTAGGGTTACGAGAAACGTCTAGCCTCCCTAGGGTGGGTTGTCCACCAAAGGTTTTCGCAATTGCGGTTGTTCTTGCTGTTAGCTGTAGTTCGACACCCTTATATACTACCTATTTGAGTAAGGTAATGCAACCGGCGTATGCTTCATTTCAAACGCCAATATTAGTCAAGTCTCTCAAGAATGTCTAATTGTTCTTTATCAACGCGATGTAACGCTCAATAAGGCGAACAACTAACGAAGAAAATATTTCATATTAATTATATTTATTTTAATATTTAAGATAATCTTGTTTCTCAACTCAAAATTAAAACGGAAAGAGTTAAAAAGCAGTCTATGTTTTAGTCTGTGTATGTCCGTCCGTTAGTGCATCGCGTTAGCAGTTCGCTTTGTTTTGTGGAAAGAAATCCTACAAAACCTTAATATTTGGTTTTCTCATAATGTATAATTAATATATGGAAATATTTTTCGTAATTTCGATGCCTTTAGTGGTTTTGTAGCTATAAAGCTCTGTTTCATTTTGATATCCCAAGAACATTTTTTAATATTATTATTTGAAATCGATGTTTATATATTACTTAAGCTATACTACATCTGTTTATAGCATAATCCTTTCTAAAGTGATTTCAAGAAGAACGCCACTATATTGGTCAAATGAACTTTCATTTGTCAATAGGCCTAGTGAACCATAAAGTAAACGCTAGGTTTTCGTTTCTGTAATGCAGAGACATTAACGGTTCAGAGTGAGCCGGAAGTTAATTACACTTTTAAATAATCAGGCTAAGATTTTATAATCATGGTGGAAGTCTGGGCCGCGTTGAGCAGAGCTCAGCGCTGTTAGCAGTGTCCTACAGAACGGGATTTTGGTTATGAATTTTGACGGCACGGTGCTCAGCGTTGAGCCAGCGCGGTCACCAAAGAAAATAGTCGGGTTTTTGGATAACGTGACGTAAAACGCGTAGTTCTCAGCTTGGCGAAAAAAACATGGAGGAATTAATACAAATAGCTCTTGCTGATTCTGATCATAGAGACTAGAAACCCCAAGGAGTGGCAGGAATGCCTCAACTTGTTGCCCTTTTTCATGGTACACGCAATGGGTACACGGCGACTTCCGCTAAGCAAAATTAAACGGGCCGGAAGCTCTCATGTACCAATTTATGAGCAACATATTATTTGCGCTTGTAGAGCGGGGGACCTGCCACTCCTTGGGGTTTCTAGTCTCTATGTTCTGATGGGACTATAGCTATTTATTTGACGTGAAACCAGTTGATCACGCGAGAATTTTAAGAGATATGTTAGTTTCTATGTTTAATTATAAAAGTTGTTCTTATCTATCTCCATAAATATGTTATCATACAATTTTTGTTAAGCCTTTGTACCTTGCACGCTTTATTGCGCTAGCTTCATTTTTAAAACACCGATGACCGGAGAAAAGCTATGACGACAGATCTCACCGGTAAACGTTTTCCAAAATCCGCTGTCTTTTTTGGTGAGCTCTGCTGAACGCAGCCCAGATCAGTGAAAGGTCTGATCGTAATCGGATTATAGCTTCGTGTTATCATGATTTTAATGGTGCACGTTTACTTTCAGTGTGTGTAGCCACAAATTAGCTTTGGTGTTATGTAACTTTAATCGTCATGTTGACAAACTAAGAAAATTGTTGAGGTGAAAGGAGAGGATAGTGTTTACATGGCAACCCTGTTGTGAATATGGCTTTGAACATAGAGGGTATACAGTTGAGGAGTAGCAAATTGGGCCTTTACAAACAAGTAAAGGTAATATCCCTCCAAAGTTTTATCTCTTCATTTCCCGTTTTTCCCCCATCGGATGATTTTAATGTGTACAGTCGCGGAAATAAGTTTCGGATCATTTTCAATCGACGATAATTTCATGATGGATCGTCGTATCGCAAAATTTTTGACATTATTAGTTAAGTGTGAATGTCAAGAATAGGTCAACACCTTATTTTTGAAAATCAGAAAATTATTGCGCTCGTGACTACTAAAAAACCAAAAAATCACTTTTCGACCAATTAAAATCTTCGCGTCACGTGACATTTTTTAGATGCATCACATAG
Source organism: Phalangium opilio (assembly GCA_019434445.1). Classification (NCBI taxonomy): domain Eukaryota; kingdom Metazoa; phylum Arthropoda; class Arachnida; order Opiliones; family Phalangiidae; genus Phalangium; species Phalangium opilio. Next base: position 21,561 of record JAEQBA010003340.1, read on the forward strand.
CTCGCGTCATTTGGAAACGAACCCTTTTTGAAATTTTAAAATCGGTCCAGCAGTTCAAAAGTTATGGCGTAAAATGTGACTGGATTTTGGTCACAAATTAAGCCTAACGTCCAAAAGATTGTTTAAGAAAAGCCAATGAAGCCAAAGGCGGGTAATGTTATTTCAATAGAAAAAGGAAAACACCAAAAAATTGCTTTTCAAAAATATTATAAAATTGAGTAATTTAAATAAAAATTGAATAATTAAAATAAAAAATTTAATAATTAAAATTAAAACTCATTGAATCATATTAAAATTGATTAAATCAAATTAAAATTGATTAAATCAAATTAAAATTGATTAAATCAAATTAAAATTGACTAAATCAAATTAAAATTGACTAAATCAAATTAAAATTGACTAAATCAAATTAAAATTGACTAAATCAAATTAAAATTGACTAAATCAAATTAAAATTGACTAAATCAAATTAAAATTGATTAAATCAAATTAAAATTGATTAAATCAAATTAAAATTGATTAAATCAAATTAAAATTGACTAAATCCAATTAAAATTGACTAAATCAAATTAAAATTGACTAAATCAAATTAAAATTGACTAAATCAAATTAAAATGGACTAAATCAAATTAAAATTGACTAAATCAAATTAAAATTGATTAAATCAAATTAAATTGATTAAATCAAATTAAATTGATTAAATCAAATTAAAATTGACTAATTCAAATTAAAATTGACTAATTCAAATTAAAATTGATTAAATCAAATTAAATTGATTAAATCAAATTAAATTGATTAAATCAAATTAAAATTGACTAATTCAAATTAAAATTGACTAATTCAAATTAAAATTGATTAAATAAAATTAAAATTGATTCATTCAAATTAAAATTGACTAATTCAAATTAAAATTGATTAAATAAAATTAAAATTGATTCATTCAAATTAAAATTTATTAAATCAAGTTAAAATTGATTAAATCAAATTAAAATTGATTAAATAAAATTAAAATTGATTAAATAAAATTAAAATTGATTAAATAAAATTAAAATTGATTAAATAAAATTAAAATTGATTAAATAAAATTAAAATTGATTAAATAAAATTAAAATTGATTAAATAAAATTAAAATTGATTCATTCAAATTAAAATAGATTAAATAAAATTAAAATTGACCCATTCAAACTAAATTTGACTCATTGAAATTAAATTTCATGAACTTGAATTAAAATGAATTAATTCCAGTTAAATTTGAATAATTAAAATTAAAATTGATTAATTAAAATTAAAATTTGATTAATTAAAATTAAAATTTGATTAATTATAATTAAAATTGACTAATTCCAATTAAAATTGACTCATTCAAATTATTTTTGATGAACTTCAATTAAAATTGATTAAATCGAGTTAACATTTCCCTCCTCAATGAGAAAGCCAAAAAAAGAGAGGACCCTCTGTTACTATGGGAAAAACCGAACTGTGCTTATAATAGAAAAGGAGTTCGAAACTTTAAAAAAAACAAGCTGGATTTTTCTGCATGCGACACTCTGAAGGGGGTGTTTTGCGACACTCTGAGCTGCACAACACTCACATGAGAGTAAAAATTTACTTTTAGATCCTTGTTAAAAAGGTGTTAAACTGCACATCTGTTGCACCATTCTATTCTTATCTTTTTAAATAAGTGTTTTTAAACCCTTTCATTGGTGTAAATGAACACACCTGTAATGCTGTCAAATTTGAACCCATATAAACTACTTTTAAAGGTGTTAAAGCACACCCCATATTCTTAGAGTGTAGGGTTAATTAAATTCAAATATATCATAGTTTAATTTCTTGAAAACTTTGTTTACCGAAAATTAAAATAAGGCACTATTTTCCAAATCGTGTCTTTAAGCCTGAAATTTTTAATATTTTTTACATCAACCACCAACTCATTTTGTCCGCTTATCATTTATTTTGACTAAGGCTACAAAGACGGTTTTTATGCATATCTGTGTCTTCAGTCTTATTTCTTACTGTAAAAACTTGGGGTCTAAAAATGGTCTTTCATGGTTTTAAGTAGGACGTCATACAAGTAATAGTGTATTATAGTTTGAAAATGGTTTCATTAAAAATATATCATAAACGGTTTGTTCATAAAAATCGAGTAAACCAACAATGCTCTGGCATTGGAAATGAAACCGGGCGGTTCCCATTCAACCGAATCTCAATGGACAGAATCGCATTCGACAGAAAATGTTTGGCTAGAATTTCAAATCTAGCCCAATGGCTATATTCCCGATGGACCGAAATCCCAATCGTCCGAATATGCCCTAAAAATACATCAATATAACTTGAAACCCGATAGCCGTCAGCGATTCGGTGGTGTAGTTTTTTAATATTAAAATTAATATACTAATTAAAACGCTCACTTTCATTCCTTTCAAGGCAAGAGATATTTTGAATTAATAAACAAATTGTGGTTAAAATGAAGTATAATCTTAATGGTAGTTCCATCAATTTTTAAGTTTTAAATTAAAATTTTAATATTTTGGTTTCGGGTAGGTTAGGTTCGGTTCGGTTCGGTTAGGTTATTTTCCTATTAATTAGCTACCACCTTTTCCAAAACATTCTCCTACTAATTTGCTACCACCTTTTCCAAAACATTCTCCTACTAATTTGCTACCACCTTTTCCAAAATATTCTCCTAATTAATCGTTGCCACCTTTTCCAAAACAATGGTTCCAATAATTAGTTGCCACCTTTCCAAAATGTTCTCCTTATAGTTAGCTGTCACCTTTTCCTAAATATTTTCCTAATAATTAGCTGCCACCTTTTCCAAAATATTCTCCGATTAATTAGCTGCCACCTTTTCCAAAATATTCTCCGATTAATTAGCTGCCACCTTTTCCAAAATATTCTACTATTAATTAGCTGCCACCTTTTCCAAAATATTATCCTAATAGTTAGCTGCCACCTTTTAAAAAATATTCTCCTATTAATTAGCTGCCACCTTTTCCAAAATATTCTCCTATTAATTAGCTGCCACCTTTTCCAAAATATTCTCCTATTAATTAGCTGCCACCTTTTCCAAAATATTCTCCTACTAATTAGCTGCCACCTTTTCCAAAATATTCTCCTTATAGTTAGCTGTCATCTTTTCCAAAAATTCTCCTTATAGTTAGCTGTCACCTTTTCCAAAATATTCTCCGATTAATTAGCTGCCACCTTTTCCAAAATATTCTCCGATTAATTAGCTGCCACCTTTTCCAAAATATTCTACTATTAATTAGCTGCCACCTTTTCCAAAATATTATCCTAATAGTTAGCTGCCACCTTTTCCAAAATATTCTCCTATTAATTAGCTGCCACCTTTTCCAAAATATTCTCCTATTAATTAGCTGCCACCTTTTCCAAAATATTCTCCTATTAATTAGCTGCCACCTTTTCCAAAATATTCTCCTACTAATTAGCTGCCACCTTTTCCAAAATATTCTCCTTATAGTTAGCTGTCACCTTTTCCAAAAATTCTCCTTATAGTTAGCTGTCACCTTTTCCAAAAAATTCTCATATTAATTAGCTGCCACCTTTTCCAAAATATTCTCCTAATAGTTAGCTGCCACCTTTTCCAAAATATTCTCCTAATAGTTAGCTGCCACCTTTTCCAAAATATTCTCCTATTAATTAGCTGATAACATGATAAATATGACTTAAAATTATAAAAAATATACAATTCCCTTTAAAAAGTAAATTTTCGGGGATCTGAAAGTATTTGGTTCTTCTAAACTAAATAGGTGCTTAATATTTTACAGAATGTTCGCTTATGGTGCTCAATTTCTTTGACCATTATTTTATTATAAGTCAAAGAAATTGTTTGCTTGCAAAGATGCAATCTTTGCGCTCCCGGGAATTAAACTCATTTTAGTTCCATCGGGTGTATATGCGCATGCATTCTTGTCCCAATGGACCGAATCCGAAACCCTGGGAAGTGCGGGTTTTCGCTCCAGTGGGACTGTCCCATTGGACCGAATCCGCCAAAAGTGCGGGTTTTTCGGTTGATTGGGACTGGTTTCGGCCGAATGCGATTCGGTCCAATGGGGCAGAGCCACTGAAACCAGGCAACCAGCCTTTCATATTTTCAAAGGATTCTTGCGTCGAAATGAGAGACTAATGGACATGAAATAGCCACTCCAGAAAATGACGTGAAACCTTCAGCAATAAGCCTATTTCACATTACACATGCCGTGCAAGAAAAACCTATCCGATTTTACGTCGAATACAAATTTAAGGCAAAGCACAAATTTTTGTAAAAAATAAATAGTCATAATTATAGCTCATACTCCCATTAGTATAGTATAAATAGTCGAATTGCAATACATTTTAACTATTAATAATGAATTTTTACTATTAATAATGAACTTTAATTATTGTTAAAGAACTTTAATTATTGTTAAAGAACTTTAAATATTGTAAATGAACTTTAATTATTGTAAATGAACTTTAATTATTGTAAATGAACTTTAATTATTGTAAATGAACTTTAATTATTGTAAATGAACTTTTAAATAATCAATTTCAATTGATCAATTTTTATTTGAATTGATCAATCTTAAATTGAATTTTACTTTAAATTATTCAATTTCAATTTGATTTAATAAATTTTTATTATGATTTATAATATTAAATTTTAATTAATAAAATAAAATTTGATTTAATAGATTTTAATTTTAATCAATAAATTTTAATTTTAATTATTAAATTTAAATTTCACTGAATTTTAATTTGATTTAGTCAATTTTAATTTGATTTAGTCAATTTTAATTTGATTTAGTCAATTTTAATTGGATTTAGTCATATTTAATTTGATTTAATCAATTTTAATTTGATTTACTCAATTTTAATTGGATTTAATCAATTTTAATTTGATTTAGTCAATTTTAATTTGATTTAGTCAATTTTAATTTGATTTAGTCAATTTTAATTTGATTTATTCAATTTTAACTTGATTTATTCAATTTTAACTTGATTTAATCAATTTTAATTTGAATGAGTCAATTTTAATTTGAATGAACCGATTTCAATTTGATTTAATCAATTTCAATTTGATTTAGTCAATTTTAATATGATTTAGTCAATTTTAATATGATTTAGTCAATTTTAATATGATTTAGTCAATTTTAATTTGATTTAGTCAATTTTAATTTGATTTAGTCAATTTTAATTTGATTTAGTCAATTTTAATTTGATTTACTCAATTTTAATTTGATTTAATCAATTTTAATTTGATTTAGTCAATTTTAATTGGATTTAGTCAATTTTAATTGGATTTAGTCAATTTTAATTGGATTTAGTCAATTTTAATTTGATTTAATCAATTTTAATTTTATTTAGTCTGTTTTAATTTGATTTAGTCAATTTTAATTTGATTTAGTCAATTTTAATTTGATTTAGTCAATTTTAATTTGATTTAGTCAATTTTAATTTGATTTAGTCAATTTTAATTTGATTTAGTCAATTTTAATTTGATTTAGTCAATTTTAATTTGATTTAGTCAATTTTAATTTGATTTAGTCAATTTTAATTGGACTTAGTCAATTTTAATTTGATTTAATCAATTTTAATTTGATTTAATCAATTTTAATTTGATTTAGTCAATTTTAATTTGATTTAGTCAATTTTAATTTGATTTAGTCAGTTTTAATTTGATTTAGTCAATTTTATTTAGTCAATTGATTTAGTCAATTTTAATTTGATTTAGTCAATTTTAATTTGATTTAGTCAATTTTAATTTGATTTAGTCAATTTTAATTTGATTTAGTCAATTTTAATTGGATTTAGTCAATTTTAATTGGATTTAGTCAATTTTAATCGGATTTAGTCAATTTTAATTGGATTTAGTCAATTTTAATTGGATTTAGTCAATTTTAATTTCATTTAATCAATTTTAATTTGATTTAGTCAATTTTAATTTGATTTACTCAATTTTAATTGGATTTAGTCAATTTTAATTGGATTTAGTCAATTTTAATTTGATTTAATCAATTTTAATTTGATTTAATCAATTTTAATTTGATTTAGTCAATTTTAATTTGATTTAGTCAATTTTAATTTGATTTAGTCAATTTTGATTTGATTTAGTCAATTTTAATTTGATTTAGTCAATTTTAATTTGATTTAATCAATTTTAATTTGATTTAATCAATTTTAATTTGATTTAATCAATTTTAATATGATTCAATGAGTTTTAATTTTAATTATTAAATTTTTCATTTTAATTATTCAATTTTTATTTAAATTACTCAATTTTATAATATTTTTGAAAAGCAATTTTTTGGTGTTTTCCTTTTTGTTGTTGTTGGACGCAAGAACGACTCTGGGTTTAACTGGTTATAAACTCTTTATTAATTTAAGTTAGAACATTAGTATTAATATCCGGGAACAATACACTGAACTGATATCTGAGAACAGATAACTGGGAACTGACTTTGAGAACTGACGACTGAGAACTGACTTTGTTATCGGAATGTTATCCGGTTATATAGTTAAGGCATCGCGATAAAAAAAATAAAGATTACAAGAATGACCGCGATGCATAAAAAACACAAGTATAGAAAATAGAATCTGGATATAGATAAAAAACAACCGGTATTATCTCTAATTTACAACAGTCCCTCTTAATATCGGTGGTTCCAATCTTCTATCCAGGGGGTGGTCATTTAATTATTTCCAGTCCAAGGGCTTTGACGCAGAAGAGGTGCTTCGGACGGAACAGGCTCTTTGTACAGATGTCAGCTGGCATTTCCTCTGTTGGTAGATACCGGACGGCTATATGTCCCTCTTCTTCCAGGTCGCTGGTCCATTTCTTTTCTCTGGCAATGATCGACTTGTCGAACCGGGTTGACTTGATGATTTCTTCGAGGGATTCTGTTAATCCTTCCGGGACGACCATATATATTTCCTCCTCGAGTTCGCCATTAAGATAGGCCGTGACGACATCCATTTGGTGGACTTCCAAACCGATTTCCACAGCAAGGGCCATAAGCAGTCTTATCGAGCTGGATCTAATGACGGGTGCGAACGTCTCTTGGTAGTCGATCCCTGGTCTCTGGGCAAAACCTTTCGCTACGAGCCTGTCTTTCCTTTTCTCTACTTCTCCGCTGGGTAAGTACTTCGTTCGGAAGACTAAACGATTTCCAAGGACCCTCTGGTTTTCCGGACAGTCAACGATATCCCAGGTTTCGCACTTGATAAGCGAAACGAACTCTTCCGTTACTGCTTTCCTCCAATCGTTCGCGTACGGAGAAGCCAGGGCTTGCTTCATGGACAAAGGTTCTGATAAGATAGCTAGGCTTGCTGACTCATCGGACAGGGTTTCTTGCTCGTCAGTAGCCTCTTCAGTAGACTCTTCTGAGACGCTCGGAATCATGTTGAACGATTTCTTCGGTCGTCCGGGTACTCCAGTTCTTATTTTCTTCGGTCTTCCAGGACCTTTCTTCAGAACGAGGGTTTCTGACGGTTCTTCGAAGACGTCCTCGTTTTCCTGGGCATTAGGTTCTTCCGGGGTTTCATCTATGAACTCCTTTTTGACTTCTTTGAATTCTTCTCTGACAGACGGTTTTGCAGCGTGTGTAGTGGCCGGGACTTCGATTTCGCCTTTAGCTTTGCTTCCGTATTTCAGGTTGACTTCTGGAGTGGCGAAATCATCATATCCGCCTTGTTTATTGAATTCTCCCAGGAACTTGACATTGCGACTTCGGTAGATTTGCTTCTCGGACGGAACCCAGAGTCGATAGGCCTTCGAGACTTGAGAATAGCCGATGAAAACGCATTCTTTGCTCCTGGCTGCAAACTTCCCCTTCCTTTTATTTTCGTCCAACAGCAAAGCTTTGTCGCCGAAAATCTTCAAATGTTGCAGGGATGGCTTCTTTCCGGTCCATCTGGTAAATGGTACTTCTCCATTTATGCTCCGGGAAGGACAACGGTTTCGAATGTAGTTAGCCGTGGCCATCGCTTCTGCCCAGAATGATGGTGGAAGTTGCGCTTGTATCATCATGCATCGGGCCATATCTAGGAGTGTTCTGTTCTTTCTTTCGGCAATGCCATTCTGTTCCGGGGTGTATGGTACGGTAAGCCTTCTTTTTATCCCAGAGTCTTTCAGGAATCTGTCGAATTCATTGTTGCAGTATTCGGTTCCGTTGTCGGACTGCAAGGTCTTGATTTTTCTCCCGGTTTCCACTTCAGCTCGTTGCTTGAATTCTTTGAAGGCTTTCAACACTTCGCTCTTGTGTTTTAAAAAGCTGACTTCACTCCACCGGGAATAATCATCAGTGAAAACGACGATGTACTTGGCTCCACTCATCGACGTTACTCTCATCGGCCCGCATACGTCAGAGTGTACTATTTCCAGGACATGTGAGGTGCGGCTATCTTCGGTTTTCGGCAACGGCTCCTTCGATTGCTTTCCTTTGATACAGATTTGGCAGATTCCCAGGCTCCCATCTTTTTCAATGTTGAGCCCCGTAGCCAAATTCTTCCGGGCCATTTCCTTTAAACTTCTCTCGTTCAAGTGACCGAGTTGGAAATGCCACTTCTCCAGGTTGCTTCTAGGCTTTATTTCCGCTTGCACTGCATGGACCGTTTCTTCAGCCTTTCTCAGGAAATAAAGACCTCCAATTCTGTCAGCAACTGCAATCACTTCCCCGGTTGCTGTCTTAATCCAGGCCTGCGACTTCTTGAATGTGACCTCATGTCCTTTGTCTGTCATCTTCGCAATGGATAGGAGATTTGTTCTTAAATCCGGGACATGAAGGGCTCGTTCCAGGCGAAGAATTCGATTGTCGCTGCCATTCGTTGCATGTACTTTTACTTCGCCAACACCTCGTATCTTCGTTGACTCAGCAGTGGCCAGGTTTAAAGATTTCTTGGTCTCTTCGTAAACATTGAAGCAGTCTCTGCTGGAAGTCATATGCGAGGTGGCTCCGCTGTCCAGGCACCAGGAATCGTGATAAGCCTTCAGGTGCAATGCGAATTCTTCCTCGGCCAAATTTTCTGCCAGTACATGATGGGCGTTTTCTTTCTTTCTGGTTCTTATGCCTGAACCATGGTTTCTGTCGGGGCAATCGGCTACCTTGTGGCCGGGTTTCCTGCATCCATGACACTTGTACTTGAAGGTCGTGCTTCCTCGTCCACGTGAACCTCTTCCTCTACCCCTTTCTGCAGTTTTCCGGGAAAAGTGGTTACTGCCCATCATCGCATTCTGCACGGGTTCGTCTTCCCTAGAGTTCTTGGCGTCCGATTCCTCCAGGATCTTTATTTTCAAGGCTTCTGGATCAGGTAACGTATCCCTGGACTCTATTGCGCACCGGAAGTTCTCGTACGATTCTGGTAGACTGTATAACAACATAATGGCCAGTAGGTCGTCGTTTACAGCTACTCCCATGTCAGCCAACTTGTCTACTGCATCGAAAAATTCTCGGAGGTGATCCCGGACATCTTCTCCCTCCTTCATTTTCTTGAGGGTCAGTTTCTTCAGCAGCGTGGCTTTCCGGGCAGGTCCACTGGACTGGTAGATGGATTCGAGCTTCTGCCATAGTTCCCGTGAGGTCGTGCAATTCTTTACTTGCTTCAACTCCGACGGACTGATCGACAAGATTAGGTCCGCTCTTGCCTTCCGATCATTACTGTCCCAGGTAGCGACCGCCTGGGCGTTTCCTTCCGTTCCCCGTACCGGAGTTGGCCTCGTTGAAGTTCCATCTACGTACTCCCAGAGGTCGTTCTTCTGAAGCAGGGCTTCCACTTGCATTTTCCAGGTATCATAATTATCTTTAGTTAACGTCTCGATTCGTCCCAGGTGATTTCCGGCCATTCTTCTTCTGACTCCGCACCTTCAAGGATAATCTTCCCGGCGTTGAACTTCTTATGACTTCTAAACCTCTGCGCAATGGAAGCGTGCTGGGCCCATAACCTGTTGTTGTTGGACGCAAGAACGACTCTGGGTTTAACTGGTTATAAACTCTTTATTAATTTAAGTTAGAACATTAGTATTAATATCCGGGAACAATACACTGAACTGATATCTGAGAACAGATAACTGGGAACTGACTTTGAGAACTGACGACTGAGAACTGACTTTGTTATCGGAATGTTATCCGGTTATATAGTTAAGGCATCGCGATAAAAAAAATAAAGATTACAAGAATGACCGCGATGCATAAAAAACACAAGTATAGAAAATAGAATCTGGATATAGATAAAAAACAACCGGTATTATCTCTAATTTACAACACTTTTTCTATTGAAATAACATTACCCGCCTTTGGCTTCATTGGCTTTTCTTAAACAATCTTTTGGACGTTAGGCTTAATTTGTGACCAAAATCCAGTCACATTTTACGCCATAACTTTTGAACGGCTGGACCGATTTTAAAATTTCAAAAAGGGTTCGTTTCCAAATGACGCGAGCTATGTGATGCATCTAAAAAATGTCACGTGACGCGAAGATTTTAATTGGTCGAAAAGTGATTTTTTGGTTTTTTAGTAGTCACGAGCGCAATAATTTTCTGATTTTCAAAAATAAGGTGTTCGCACTTAACTAATAATGTCAAAAATTTTGCGATACGACGATCCATCATGAAATTATCGTCGATTGAAAATGATCCGAAACTTATTTCCGCGACTGTACAAGTATATCCTTATTGGATGTAAAATGTCGTCTGATTTACAGTATATTTTCTATGCTTTGTATACTGCTTTAATATTTCATAAATTTTAACTTCAGTATTTGTTCATAAAAAAAAAAGAAACATTTCCATAACTGGGTAAATAAGTTTGTAGGTAGTCCTTCTCTTGACTCGGAGAGGTAATATTTTGGTTTTCCCAACTTGTTAAACTTTAGGTGTACTATAATAATAATCTTTATTTTACTTTAACACATAAGAAATCAGACCAGTGTTAACGAAGATATTGTGTGTGTAACTATCTATTGAATTTACAGTTTTGTTTTGCAAATTAATTTTTATTTATCAACTTTAACACTTCGAAACCTTTTGGTATAATCTATGGCCAGGGACAAATTCAATTTTAGAACTAGGAATGGAGAACGGTTAGTATTTACTTCAGTCCGACTCATAGCCCAGTATAGATCCCTCCCTCCAACACGTAACGAAAATTTTAAATTATTCTATTGGTTCACTTAAACTACATTTTGATGACGTTGCTGATGGGGGCGTCGAAAAATACGTAATTCCTTTTTACCTCTATCACTATACGGGACTTACGAGGTTACCGCCCCCTTTTCGGAGAGTTGTTCTGCCAAGTCTACGGAGCGCGTTCGACGACAGGGAATGTCAGCCACTAACTAAAGGCCGCCGACAGGTTATGGCAGCGCCCACAGAAATACCTCTCGTAAATCCCGTATGACCCGACTCTTCTTTCATAGGGGGTCCGGGGCTTTGACGCGCGCCCACATTACTCCGTTCTCCATTCCTACTTCTAAAATTAAACCTATCCCTGCTATGGCAAAATAGAATGTATTGCAACACATGTCTCAATGAAATTTCTGGTCATTCGAATCAATAGAATCGTCCGTGGGCGTATGATCGAGTGGGCTATGACTTTCATACTTGGAGAAGAGAGTGGGATGAAGACTTAATCTCTTTACCTATAAAACAGCCTCTATAAACACATCTATGGCAACTACGTTCTCCGAGCATCCTCGCTGCTTCGGTATGGGGTAATACGGTACGAAAACGTCAAAGATGCCCATTATGTCTTAAAAATAGAAACTACTCTCATTCAAATACAATGCTGCTACGCGGCAGAACTTAATAATCAACTATGGAAGGGTAGTGGCGTCCGCAAGGTACTCCTGGAGACTTTCATTGCCGCACATGTTCCACCAACATTTTACTCCAGCCCACTATCTCCTCCAAGTTAACTCATTGAGCTTCCATGGAGCAATGAAAATGGGAGAAGTATTTGAGGTCATCAGAATCAAGGTCTGCAATTTTTATTGTTCCTTGATAGCGCTCATTCGCCTTGAAAATTTTATATTTAGAATTGAATAATTCTCTCTTTGAAGCACTTTATTTAAAATTTCAAAAGGGAAATTAGGGAATGCTGGCCAGGCTGGGAAATAGCAGACTTCCTCTGGTCCAAAACCAGTTTATTAATTGCTTGGACTAGTTTTTTAATTCAAGAAGTGGGGCTTACTGGTCCTCGGGACCAGTTTATTAATTGCAAATCTATTGGAGAACAAAGGCTGGGACCACTCCGGAGACCAGTTTATTATTTAGGACACTAGGGGGGTCACTGGTCCCAAGGACTAGTTTAAAAAATATCCTTATTTCCCAGCCTGATGCTGGGCCAGGCTTGGAAATAAGGTTTATTTCTGAACTAGTCCTCCGGACCAGTGACCCCTGATGTCTTAAATATGAAACTGGTCCCGGGACCAGTGACCCTCCCCCTATTTATTTTTCTACTGGTCCCAGGACTTGTGGTCGTTCTCTCTTCTAAAAAAATCTCTCTCAGCTTAGGGTTGTATACACAACTGGACTCACGGAGTCAAAATTTATGTTAAAAATGAAAATAATTAAAGAGGTCCCCATATCAATTTTTAATAAAAGTAGGAATTAATAAACTAGTCACTGGGACCAGTGACCCTCACGTTTTGAATTAAAAAAGTGGTCCAAGCTATTAATAAACTGGTTTTTGACCTGTAAACTTGTCTTATTTCCTAGCCTGATTGCTGGCAGCGTGCCACTGCCGCCCTTATACCATCGTCTGCTACCATGACTGCTACACAATTTAAACCGAAATTGGCCCCAACATGAAGGGTTTCTGAATTTTCGCATTAAATTTTAGTATAGGGACTTGGCTCGCATACGTCACACTACGTCACACCTACAAATATAGCGCCATCCGTAGCGTAGTTTTGAACTATTTTATTCGGTCCGCCATGCTGGTATGTTTTTGACGTATTATGACAGTGTATTATTGTTGAAATGGTTCAAAGATGTTTAATTTCGGGATGCCCAAGTGTTACTGGAAGCTTAAAAATAAATGGAGAGAAAATTACTTTTCATAGAATTCCGAGAGTAATTATAGGTCAAGGCCCGAAGACGCGAAATTTATCCGAAATTAGACGTAACCAGTGGCTGAAAAGACTAAGGCTTAACGGTAAAAGTAAGCTAGGAGATGAATTAAGAGTATGTTCCAATCATTTCTTCTCTGGTAAGTTGATGTATTATTTTCTTGCTACTATAGACCAGCCCTAAATTGTCCCGTTGTATGTAACAAACTTTGTTTTAGGAATCCCAGCACAGCTTTATGACAACACCAATCCTGATTGGGTACCAAGCCCATTTTTAAATGTTAAGAACGTGTCCGAAGAGGACAAAATAAAACTCTTGTCTAGTGTGAGTCGATATAAAAGAAAAGTAAATCGTTCTAATGTTAAAAACGGTATGATTTTGCTTTTACTAATTTAGTATTCCACGATACTAACTTATAGAATAATTACCATTGTAGTAAAAGGGATGCCTGTCTTAACCTCTAAGGAGAACAGTCAGAACACTCATTCTTTCACCGAGGAAGCCCATGATTCCATAATGGAAACTGTTACGTCAGACGTTGGCTTTGAGACTGAAGAACATTTTGACCAGCCTGTGGATGGCAGTTCTTTAGAGGATTCGGGAGTTTCACTTAACTTTTCAAATAGGAGTTGTGGCTGCGGAACTAAAGATTTCCAAGATATTGGAATCCAAACCACAAATAAAAACTATCATTCGGTTTGTATTCAGACAGAATATGTCATCTCTTTTGATTTTTCCATGCAAACAGAGGATAAAGTTTTAGTTGATGAAAGTAGCCAAACCTTTTCTCGGGTGTGCGACGAAGTTAATTTGGAGGCAGCGCTTTTTGATGTAGAAGAAGCCAGAACGATAATTGAAAACTTAAAATGCAAGATAGAAGAGAATGAAAGCTTGTTATCTAGCTACAGAGAAGAAATGCAGATTAAAATGGAAAGGCTGGAAGATATCAAAAAAGAATTGGATATAAGAAACTTTACCGAATATTCTTTTGTTGGAGATAATGAAAAAGTTAAACATTTTACTGGCCTAGAAACGTTTGAGTATCTATTAGAGATCTTTGACGAAGTTAAACCATACCTTTTTAAGAATGGTAAACCACAGAATTCCAGCAATACATTTTAACATTAATGAAATTGAGAGTGGGGTTGACTAATCGAGATTTAGACTACCGTTTCTGTGTCTCTGAACGAACAGCTGGTAGAGTGTTTTATAATACCCTGGACGCTATGTCCAAACGACTAGCTAGGTATATTCTTTGGCCAGATGTATCTATTTTGCAAGCAACTATGCCAATGTCTTTTCGAGAAAATTTTAGTACAAAAATAGAAGTCATTTTAGACTGCTTTGAGGTGTTTGCTGAAAAGCCTTCTAGCGTTATCGGCCAAGCGGAAACCTGGTCAAACTGCAAACACCACAATACCGTCAAGTTCTTGATTGGGATTACTCCTCAAGGAACTGTTAGCTTTATATCGAAAGGATGAGGTGGAAGAGTCAACGATAAGCACCTTACTGAAAGCTGTGGTTTCTTGGATAAATTAACGCCCGGTAATGTTATTCTCGCAGATAGAGGATTATATATTGCGGAATCTGTGGGCCTTTACTACGCATCTATAAAATTACCCACTTTTGCCAAAGATAAAAAGCAATTAGATCCAAAAGATGTAGAATCCACCCATAAGATTGCTAACGTTCGTATTCATGTAGAGAGAGTTATCGGGCACATCCGGCAAAAAGTTTTCCATTTTGCATAGTAAGATTCCGATTGAGCTCTTGCATGGGGCCCCTGTAGAAGATTTAGCTAGCATAGACAAAATAGTTTTAGTAGCTTGTGCTCTTGTGAATCTTTGCCCGTCTGTAATCCCATTAGATTAAACCATAATTAATTATACACATTTAGATGGAAAAAAAATTGTTTGGCTTTTTTTAAACAAGTTTATAACGTTTTATGGCGAAAGTTTAAGAATAAAAATTATACAAAATATCACAGTTGTTTGGCTTTCTTATTACGTCTAGAGGGTTTAGATTTTGAGCAATCAGGACAAAACCATTTTTTCTTTTTGGGAGGTAGTTTTTCTATTTTAAGGCATGCTGTATGAAACCACGTAATTTTGCAGTTTTCATTATCACATGCAATCATTTGTGTCCCACTGTCTTTCTGCCTGCAATAACACCAGACCTCGCCATCATCATCATCATCATCTGCATTGTTGCTGGGAGAACTATTTTTGATGGGGCTTTAAATTTTTGACTATTTTTTGCGCGGACTCGTTGATGGGGATGATACATTAGTAGTACATTCAGTCTTGCTTGGACTGAGTAAAGTAGCGGCCATCGTTGAACTTGAGCATGGATTATTCTTCCTTGGACTGACTAGAGCAGCGGCCATCGTTGAACTTGAGCATGGATTATTCTTCAATGGACTGACTAGAGTAGTGGCCATCGTTGAACTTGAGCATGGATTATTCTTCCTTGGACTGACTAGAGTAGTGGTCATTGCTGCTGGCAAAGCTTTCGCTGAACTGTTTTGACTGGTAGTAAAAAAATGCCCTACAAGCTCAGGTAAAATAGCGCATTTAAAAAAATTTTCAGCCTTAGTGACAGTTGACTGCCAAAAGCTTTCGTCTGGAGCTATTCGTTCTATGTAGTAATCAACCTTGGTCCAGATACAAAAGTCAGCATACGAGGCATTAGTTAAATGTATTTGAGCCTGCACTTGATAAAAGTACTCATGACTCTTTCGCAACTTGTAACCGTGATCTGTATCTTCAAAGTATGAAGGGAGGAAATTGTTTTTTATGGACGTATCTCTTAAAGTGAAAGGGCATTTAATTTCCAGTACGCCCTTGCCACAGCAATCACAATGAAGCATACCATCTGGTGAAGCTCCTAGATGAGGGTATTTTTCGTGAAGCCAAATTCCCGATTTTGTGACACTGAGATTTTTATGCTTTTCTTTTTGGGCATCACTGTAAACCTTTCGGGCCTGATCTTCATTCTGAATACCCCATTTCGTAGCCTCAGTTGAAAAGCAGCGACTAGCAGGGTAGCATATGGTTTTTATTAAAGATAATGATGGCATTGCTGGATTTGTGTGGCAAGCGGCTTTCAAATTTGAGGCTGTTATCCGTCCTGACCGAATCCTTTGCCATAAGGAACTCTTGGCTTGCTCTCTAGTTTCTTTTTCTACCCTAACAATTTGCTCCTTGCTGACATCCAAAACAATTTTTTCACATTCATTTAACAGGTCACTGAAAGGCAATCCAGCCTTTTCTTCACAAAATAAGCTAGGCAGATGTACTGGGTACATTTTATCCAGGCATTTCGGTATAAAATTGTTATAGTAATGTGGGAGTAAACGAAATATCGCTGCTCTACTATCCTTTTCAAATAAGCGCTTATTTCTTGAGTTGAACTGTTCATAACTCATTCTATCAATTTCTGATCTTTTCTTGATGTTTGTTTTAGGAACTTTAACTGAATCATTGAGGGATTCATCCAAAACTTTCTGTTTCGCTTTTGCTGATGTGAGTTTTAAATCAACTACGGGGCCATACTTCACCTCTTTGACAGTGGGTACTTTCCAGTAGGCCTTTTTTCCAGTTACAGTGATTGTTTCTCTGTAGCGGACTGCGTATTCCACATAAAATAATAATGCGGCAACATGTGTGCAGCATTCATCCAAACCCGCCATGCAGGTACAATGAGCAGATAAAATAGTCCCGTTAACGCCAGCAATGAACCAAGTTTTAAGTGGGGTTTCTCGCAGTCGTTGAGAATGCAAAACCTACATTTTCAGATTAATTACTACTTTATTAATCACTGAAACAATTGAAAATCAAGGACTTACCTGGCTTTTCACAATCACATTGCTGCAATTATCGATGACCTTTACGCAAACTTTATTTACAAATCCACAAACAAACTGGTCGTAGGCCAAAAGACTTTTGTAATTTTTTAATTGGTCGTGCGTATACGCAGAAACGCCACTAATTAAATAATTGTAAATATCTGGGTAGTGAACTGATGGCAAATTATCTACTCCTTCACCGTGACTTAGGCCTTGGTTCGATTTTTGGTCAATAAGCATAATACATTCGCTTTTCTTTAATTTGTAAGGATCTACTCCGTTAACATGACTTATTTTTTCCAAATACCTTTTCTTAACCTCAGGTGATAAAGAATCAAGATAATTTTTGCTAGAAACCTTGTTAACATCCTTTTCCTTAGCCATTTCCCACGTTATAAGCGATCAAAGTATACCAGCATGGCCGCACAGGTTGTGTTTCAAATATATCCCTATAGGTGTCGTTTTTCGATAATACGTTTTCAGTGCCAACCCCCTTTTCACCCCCACGGTGCCAAGTCCCTATTGTAACTTATAGCCTTTCTGTCTTCTCTCTCAATTTATTTGGCAACATTGGGGGAATGATTTTCGTAAAGGATTCGTTGTTTGTTTTTGATAAAATAGCTCTAGTTTGAAAAGTTACGTCTTTAGAGTCAGACATTTCTGAAATTAGTTTAATAAGTCTTCAAAGTGTGGCGCTTAAAGAGGTACTTGAGAAATTATCCGTGGTTTGCACAGGAATTTTAAATTTCAAAAAACTGGACTTTGTTTATAGGAAATGGAGGCGAATGATTGTAACTGTGATCATTTAAGCAAAGATGATGAAATAAAGCAACTAAAAGCCAAGGTGAGTTTCAAAGCCTATAGCGTTTTGGCCAGTACAGCATGAGACATCCAATCTAGTATCCCTTTAAAACGAGTCTCGTCTGTGACTGTGGTTTAGTGTAAAAAAACGGCACTAGACGCTCCCACAGTCGAGGAGTGGAGTTGACTGACCCAATAAGCTTATCAAAGGCTAGGTCTAGCTCCGCCCTTGAGGGCGATTTCTGAATTGGTGTGTTTTGGGCGACATAGGAGCTGATATTTGCTTTTAGTATAAATCGCAATAGAAAAACCTTAAGTAAACCAATGTTTATTGGTGGCTGATTAGAAACACCATAAGCCTATGATGATAGGCTTATGGAAACACATCCCTCGACCATGGACGAACCGGAGCCTCCGAGATATTTAGGCCCATGCATGTAGCGAAGCGAGAATATTATTTTGACTAATTTAGTTCGCCGTGTTTTCCCGCTTGGTGGCGCTTTCAGCACCGTAAAATAAACAAGTTCAGCCTCATGACCCCGTCGACTGCTACAATATTAGGGTAAGGTATAGACGTAGAGCGGTGAAACCGAGGTCGCGGATAG
This sequence comes from Phalangium opilio, assembly GCA_019434445.1. Lineage (NCBI taxonomy): Eukaryota > Metazoa > Arthropoda > Arachnida > Opiliones > Phalangiidae > Phalangium > Phalangium opilio. The sequence continues at coordinate 39,883 of JAEQBA010003340.1, forward strand.
TTAAAAAATGTTTTTGACCTTTATTAAACAATCATTCCAAAGAAGTTAAGAATAAAAATGTTAAGGTTTAAAAAATGAAAGGTTTTGAAGGGCTAAAAAATCGTCTAATGGTATATGAAAACTGTGAATTAGCTACTTCAAGAAGTTTTATTTTACTAAAAAAACAACGATGTTAAAATCTCATAATTACTTGTTTTGTCCATACAATCTAACCAATACATTCAATAAAAAGTGAATAGCCCCTAAAAAATTACGTTAATTTAAAGGTGAAACCTTTCTCTTTCATAAAAGTTTTATAATTGGCCCCTAAAATGTCATCGATAATTTATGGAAGACCCCGGTCGGAACGGCCATTAAAGCGCCACCTCGTACACACAAAGGGTAAAAATATTTCCTCTATGAAACTGGATATTTCCCCGCGTAAAAATCGACATGCATGGGCCTAGATATCTCGGAGGCTCCGGACGAACCAATGCTGACGGACCGATGGCAGCCCATAGAGTCCCATACTAAGCGACTAAACAACCAATGTTAAAGTAACAGGCGGCTCCATTATCACCCCTAGCATGCTGGCTAATCTTCTGGACACGAATTTTACCTTGCCAAAGGCAGGAACCAATCACACCTAATGCACAAGGTCCCATTGGTTCCTGCCTTTGGTTTAACTAGCGTTTGCCAAGCTTAGCCAACGTGTAGCGGAAAAGGCATCTTTCAGGGGCATCAACGGAGCCGCCCTTTGCTTTAAGCTTACTTCCTCCCTTTCAGCCCAAAATGTTGGGGGGGTTATTTAAATTACTGAGTCAAATCCCGGAAAAACCTAGCGCCATCTAGACAAATCAGACGTTAGCTGCTTCCCTCTTTAGAACGTTTATTCCCCCATAAGTCCCCCACTATCCGGTTTGCTACTATCTGCCGCTAGAAGGCGAATTAACAAGTATTTTCAACTTTCTCCCTCTGCCATCCGTCCCTCAGTATTTCTTAGTCCATGTCTTGACCATTTATAGTGTTATTAAATGGCACCACAAGAGCCTTGTGGGAGCTGTATGCCCACACACACAAACTGCAGCCTTGCTTATAGTTCTTGCAAAGCTATCGAGCCCGTAAGCGCCCCTTGACGAAAAAACCCTTCTGATCCCCCCTTTGTTCACATCACTGGTTTCTCTGTTTTCTTTCTGGACACTTTAAAAGACATTCTGCATATAAGAAAGTCCTATTTTGTAATGCAGTCTCTTTTTCAGTGTAATGGTTTAATATCAAATATGAAAGAAGTGAGAATGACAATTTTATTACGATAAATAAGAAACTGGACGAAATTGAGCGGCTCAATGGGGTCATTAAGGAGTTGGAAAGTGAAATCAAGGATCTGATGGTTTGTAACATTCTTCATTTTCGTAGTCGATGTGAAAGAGAATCGGGTTAAAAGTATTAGTTCAATTATTGTTAATTGTTTATAACGTAGGAGGAAAGTGGAATACACGAAAGAGCCAACATTGAACGCGTGAAATCAGAACCTGTTGAAAATGATTTAGGACTGAATGAACAGGAATTATCTCATCCTGTTCTGATAAATCAACAACAGAAGAGCAAATACAAAGGTATATAAAGCAAAAAACCAATGAGAACTTGTCAACGAGGGCGGAGCTAAAACTAGCCTTTGCTAAGCTCAGCGGGGCTGTCAACTCCACCCCTCGACTATGGGAGCATCTAGTGTCATTTGTTTGAACTAAACCATAGTCAAGTCTCGGCTATGGTTAAGCTTAAGCTCAAGCATAATATTTTATTTGACTGACTAATTCGCGTCCATAAAACTTGATTCGTTAAGCCTTGCCCTGAGAATCGTGAATAAAATCAGAAGTATATAATGCTTCGAGGGAGAAGTGGGGTAATTGTAACATGATTCTTCCCAACATCATTTTATATTTGGAGCAAGGTTACTGTTAAACCGAATCACACGAGTTAAATAGTTCCCTCATTTTTACTCCATTAGTGCTTAACTATTTGCCAAGGCGCATGCGCTTGTGGTCATTTTTGTCCCACGTCAAGACAATCAAGGTTTGTGCAGAGTTGATTGCTGAGGATTTAGCAAATACCAAACAGTTATAGAATTCACCCCCAAGTTGCGATGCCCATCTGAAGTTTGTTGAGCAGGAAAGCAAATGTTCAAAAAGGGGTCCTTCGCCTGGGAAGAATCATGTTACATGATATAACTAAAGAGTGTCATCCTTTTCCATTATCCACTTCTGATAAAATGTGTTAATCTTTTATTGCTGTTGCTACATTAGTTTTGACGATTTTTTATTTGTATAGTTCGCAAAGTATACCAGCTGAGATTACCAACAACATTTACCAAAGTCTGCTTAAAGTGGAAGCCACGAACCTCGAGCAATTTGGGATAGGTATGGTGTCACATTATTGTAATTCTGACACGCAACCTGATGTAGTTCCAGTTTGATAAAACTATTTGGTTTATTTTTTCGTTTTGATCATCAAGGTTCATTGGTAAAAGCCGAAGGTGCTTGCAATATCGAAGGAATTCTGACTGAAGAAGACATTAAGGAAGAATCACCTGAATGTGGTGCGGAGATTGGCAAAGGAAACACGTCCCAAACTAAAACCACCTCAAAAAATGCGCGTTTTACAACGCGAATTATGAAACTATGCATTCCTAACTCAAATTCCGTGACGGTGTTCCTTTACATAACCTTGAAGGCGAAGCGCAGTTCGAAATGTCTCCTGTCCCAACGACAGATTCGCCTCCCGAGAACAATCTTAACGTTAACGATTCTTATCCCAAATCACGAATTTCTTCGACCAAGAGAGGAAATGAGAGAATAGCAACTCGATCCAAGAAATTGTGCCTTGAAAAACATGGGGAATTGTCG